>JXCR01146850.1:39867-107734 GCA_002079205.1 Phalaenopsis hybrid cultivar | reverse complement strand
CGCGGGCTGACTGGATCCTCGGATCCGTCGAAAAGCCACGCGGCGCGCTTCTATTTGACGCCACCATCTGAGTCAGCTCNCCCACACCCTTTTTTGCATAATTTTTATATCAAATTCATATTTTCATAATTTAATATTTATAAATATTATTTGATCAGAAATGCAAGCCAAAATATTTATACATTTGTTAGTAATGTTAGGTATGTGAGATAAATGCAGGAGTGGAGCGGAGCGGAGCCCACGAGCGGAGTTGAAGGATCTGTCCAATCATTAGAGTTTCATTATGTGGGTCGAGGTGTGGGGGAAACACCACGCGGTTTGGTACACGAGTAATTTAAGTAATTACATATTGTACTTTTGAGTTATATATAGGTCTTGTATGTAACCATAGGTGAACATCTGAGATTCTGAGATTCTGAATCTTATATTCTGCAACCACTTTTCTGAATATTGAAAATAAATTCGCCGCTATGTTCCCGAGGATGTAGGCATCTTTGCCGAACCTCACAAATCTGTGTGTTCTTCTGAACTTTTATCGATTCCTATTTTTCTTTGCCCTAATTTCTCAACAAGTAAACATCGGGATATTATTCTGCTACTACTTTTTATTAAATATATCAGTTCATAGCATAAAAATATTTTTTGAAGTAAAAATAATTAAAAGTAAATATCAAACTTTAGTAATTATAAGAATACAGAAGTGAAATGAGGGAGGTATCTTGATGAGTTGACTATAAAATTATATAAAATCATTAATATATTATAAAATATTATTTGAATTGTTATGAGTTCAGCATTATATTAGTTTTTTTTAAAATAAAAAATCAAAATTGTTAAAATAGTAGTTAGCACGTACAGAAAGCAATGGCTTTCTTTCTTATGGTGGGGATCCCAACTCACATGCAGAAGGAGAAGTTCAAAAAGCTCTGATTTTTAGGAAAATATATAATATAAATTTTGATTAAAATGAGAGCAATTCTTCACCATTTTTTTTTAATTATTTACAGTAATATGACAATAAATTTATTTATCGTTGTGTAAAAGAGGCAGCATATGGGCCAGTTAATGAAGCAAATTAATTGCATCTTTCACCGCCACCGTTATTATTATCTGCCCCAAGCTTTACTTTATAAGTTGTTGAAGACAATATTGATGTGTGTTGGAAAAATCGAAGCGGTAGAGTAATGAATTATTGTCTTAATATGATACGAAAATTCAATACATGCTCAGAAGAGAGAAAATAACCAATATTGACACCAGAAGTTTTTACGTAGAAAACCTGTAAAGAAAAAAAAAATCACGGAGTCTAGCCGAGCTGAATAAATCAACTATAAACTAGATATTACATGTGCAGTCCCTCATCCTATAGGCGGAAAAGTGTTAAGCACTTTTTGTATTTATAGCTTCAGTGCATGAATAAACTTGTTGTAAGACGGCGGTCGACACAGTCAACAGTGGTTGGATTGATGTTGGACTTCAGTTCCTCAAAACTTCAACCTCTTTATCTTCCCTTCATGAGAGGGGTGGGGCTCTATTAATAGTGTTCTGAGTGCAAATAATGCAGCAATATCAACCACTTTGATCGGATGGTTCGGAGAGTTTCCTTCGATCAGACGGTATTTGATGGACATTTAAGTGTCTTAACGATGTCGGAATTGAGCAATCTTGGGCTCGCTGGATTTATCTTATCGAGACGCTCGATTCGANTTTGATAATAAAGGAGGTGAAGCTAGATATAAGTTGAGTTGTTTAATGGTAATTTGACACTAATTTTTTCACTAAAAATCATTATTTTAAGCATCCCCAAACATCCAAAGGAATAAAGTATTTCTTTTTAATGGGCTAAGAATTGAGATTAGACTAATACTTTCACATTTTCCCTTTATATTTCTTAGGAATTGTAATCTTGTATGGCCATAATTTTTATGGAGTTGGCTTCAATTCACCAATTGATGATCATAAGTTCAAAAAAAAAATCAATTTATAACTTAAAAAAATAACAAAACTCTTTCCATAGTGATAGAGAATACGTTTTGGCTTAGATAGGCATGTGATTTGAAGAGACATGTTAGCAGTGCAGAATCTATCATTTTGTTAAGACTCATTTAGTTTGGGTAACCTTATGACGAAAGTACTTATAGGTACAAGTCTTCACTTCAGCTTTGCATCACACTCTCACGTAGATACACAAATAAAAATGGTGAATCAGAATTTAAGAAGCCTTCTCAAATATTTTATTGGAAAGAATATCAAACAATGATTTGCTCATCCCCCTTATAATCATTTTACTAGTTAGTTTATGGGACAAAACAACTTTGAAAAAGTTTATGGAAAAAATTTGGATGAAGAGAACACTCTCACGTAGAAAAAGTTTATAGCACACTAGAGTTGATCCTTATACTGCTTGATGTTGAGCTAAGTTTGGATGAAGAGACCAAAGTGAAGGAGATTTAGGCCTTGCATGAATATGTAAGTTGGGATATTATTAAGAAAGATGTTAAGTCTCACAAACAATCAAAGAGGAATATGAAGGGCTAGATCCTTAAGAAAGGTGACTAGTGTGAATCAAATTGAAGAATGTGAGGTTCCTTGTAAGTTCATTTGGGAAAATTAACCCTAGAGTTGACAATCTCTTCAAAATTGTTAAGAAATCAATGAAAATATGTTCAAGATTAATATGTTGGGCGACTACAATATTTATGATACGTTTAAGATCATTGATAAGCACCATACTACAAGAATTCAAAAGCATCCAAACAAGGTAAAACCTTTTCGACTTAAGGAGAGTGACATGGGAGCACCCCGCCTAAGCAAGATGAGATATGGAATTGGATTAAACTACTCTTGTTGTTATTAGGTTTATCTCATAAAAAAGTTTAATTCAAGTAAAATTGGTTTAAATTAAAGTTTAGATGAGCATTAATTTATTTTAAAAATTTATAACTTAAGAATATTATGAAAGTATGTGCTTGATTGGATGGATATTTTAATGATGTGCCAATTATTAAAAAAATAGATTGTATACACTAATATGGGTATATGAAAATTCTAACTAATTTTTTATCTTCAATAATCAAGCCCACACGTCCAAAAAGGAAATTTGATGCCCTGATGAAAAACCATCGGGCACCACGTCGCCATACATGTCGGTTCCAGGCGACGTTGCACCAGACAGTTGGCTATTCTGACGTAATATTTTTTTTCTTGTTGAAGAAGTTGAATCTTGCCCACTAACCAAAGTCATTGAATCGTGCTCACTTGTTGAAGTGGTAAATCAAGCCCACCTACCGAAGTGGTTGAATTAAACTCACCTGCCGAATTGGCTAAAATGTGCCCACCTGCCAAAGTCTGTGAATCGAGCCAACCTGTCAAGGTGGCTAATCTTGCTCGTTTGCCAAATTTGGTGAATTGAGCCCACCTGCTGAAGTGGCTAGTCCAGCTCATCATCGTCTTCCTTGAGAGTTTGACTTCCAACCTAGCTATCCTTGTGAAGGTAGTAAATCGAGAAAGTCATCATGATCAACCANTTTGGTGAATTGAGCCCACCTGCTGAAGTGGCTAGTCCAGCTCATCATCGTCTTCCTTGAGAGTTTGACTTCAACCTAGCTATCCTTGTGAAGGTAGTAAATCGAGAAAGTCATCATGATCAACCGAAACATTCATCAACCTCTTATTGCCCAAGCATCAGAGAGGGTATTCGTACCCACAATATATAACATTAACCAACAATATCTCATAATAGCGATATTGACATTCTATCAACACATTAGAAAAAATTCAATAATATTGTTCTTGATTTTTTTTCCTTGTGCACTATTTCATGAAGGGCTCTAGATCTTTTCTTGAGTTCTCTCTTTGGAAATTAATATGTTCACCAAGATTCCTTCCAAGGATATCTTTCATCTCACTCTTTCCTTCTAGCACTTTCTCACAATGTCGGGTCTTCTGTCAAGTTGTATGTACTCACAAATAATACAAGACCCTATATTCTAAAGAGATTCAACATGAACTAAATAAAAAATTATTTTCTCACTAATATAGCATAANAAGACCCTATATTCTAAAGAGATTCAACATGAACTAAATAAAAAATTATTTTCTCACTAATATAGCATAATTTAGTACCCCTTCCATTTGAAGTATAACTACGTGCATTTACAGCCGCTACAATTTCACCAGTGCATTAAAATGCCATTGTGATTTAATTTGCTCAGCTTGAGAAGCGTTGAAAAATATTTTTCTGATAGTTCTTTTAAAAATTATTAGAAAATCGTCTCTGTTTTGGTGGCTGGAGAGATTCTTTCTCCTATTCTCCTGCTATTTATCTTACTCTCGCTTTCACTCTCTCCTTACACTCACTGCTCCTCCTCACCTATCCCCTCAGTTTTTTTCTAACACTCCATGATGGAAACTGGATGGGAGATAGATTTCAGTATGGGAACAGGAATGGAGATGACGGTATCTCCGGCGAAGTTTGCCGGAGCAACACCCGCTTACATGTATGGTATCCCCACTGCAGAATCTCTTAGGGTGGACGACCTGCTCGACTTCACCAACCACGAATTCTTCCCTTCTTCTTCCTCCTCCTCCTCTCCAACCGATGACACCGCCCACCTCGTCCCCACCAGCCACGAATTTTCCTCATCTTCCNCCCACTGCAGAATCTCTTAGGGTGGACGACCTGCTCGACTTCACCAACCACGAATTCTTCCCTTCTTCTTCCACCTCCTCCTCCCCAACCGATGACACCGCCCACCTCCTCCCCACCAGCCACGAATTCTCCTCATCTTCTGCCGCCATCGGCTTCGATTCCTCCTTCCCCGACGACATCTACATTCCCGTAAGCCGAAAAGGAGACGAATTTATTAACGCAAAACAGAGAGATTTATGCGNTCTACATTCCCGTAAGCCGAAAAGGAGACGAATTTATTAACGCAAAACAGAGAGATTTATGCGAAAAAAAAAAAAGTCTTTTTTTATCTCTTCGTCTATCTATTGCTAATTTTTAAGAATTTAAAAGACATAAAAATAAGATTTTGATTTATTGCAGAGCGAGGAGGCGGCGGAACTCGAATGGCTTTCCAAGTTCGTGGAGGATTCCTTCTCCGATACCCCTTACCATTACTCCTTCGCTGCCGATGCGACAATGTCGACAGAAAACAGTAATTTTCCGGCTTCAGAGATCTCTGCTCACATCCTCACTTCCAGGAAAAATAGATCCCCGGAGATCTCCACCTCCTCTTCATCATCATCCTCTTCTTCTTCTTCCGACGTTCCAAAAGCCAAAAACAACGTAATCAGCAAGAAAAAACAGGGAAATAACGAGGGCGGTGCACGGCGGTGCACGCACTGCTCGTCGGAGAAGACGCCTCAGTGGAGGGCTGGACCGCTCGGACCGAAAACTCTCTGCAACGCATGCGGTGTCCGGTTCAAGTCCGGTCGACTCGTGCCGGAGTATCGACCGGCGGCGAGCCCCACCTTCGTTCTCACACAGCATTCCAATTCACATCGAAAGGTCATGGAGCTTAGACGCCAGAAGGAATTCCTCATTCTACGTGGCGGAGTCGGCGGAGCTGCCGGCGACGGCGGCGGCGCTGGTTTTTCGTCGGCGATGCTTTTCGAGGACTATGAAGTCTGTTGAAGCGCCGTCGACGGCGATTTAACGCCGTTTGTTGCCGTTTCTTNAATTCGCATCGAAAGGTCATGGAGCTTAGACGCCAGAAGGAATTCCTCATTCTACGTGGCGGAGTCGGCGGAACCGCCGGCGACGGCGGCGGCGCTGGTTTTTCGTCGGCGATGCTTTTCGAGGACTATGAAGTATGTTGAAGCGCCGTCGTCAGCTATTTAACGCCGTTTGTTCCGTTTATCTTTAATGTGATTGCTTCGATGGATCCGTATCGGACGGCTAGAATTTGTTGCCATAAATTATTGATTGCTGCTCTGATTGTTGTTGCTTCAGTTTTGGGTTTTATGGCGTCATCACGTGATATCCGTGGTGGTCCAGCGAGGATGAGGCACGTGGTTGTCACGTGATAAGTAGAAAGAATAAAAATAATGTGAAGTTGGGAGGACTCTTGTTTAATAATCATTTACTTGTGTTAAATTGAAAAAAAAAATAACAATTACTGCATGATAATGATTTTATTTATTTTTTTAATCTACTAATTATTTTGATGAACTTGATAAAAAGAAAACTAATATGCATCAAATCACATCAATTAATTAATTATATATTAAGTATTAGCTAGAGTTATTACAATAGGTAAAAAGAGACTTGTGTAAACTAAGAAAATAAAGAGGTGTATCCTACACTAGCCAAAGGGACTTGGCTAATAATGGATTGGAAGAATTTAAAATAGATTATATGGCTCCTCAAAAATTTGCGAGAAAGTGAGCATCTGAAGCGAAAAAATAGAATCACTCCTAAACAAAAACCATAAGAAATTTGATTGGGTTCAAGCTATGAAATGCAACTTGTAGTAAGGCTTCCTCCCTTGCTATGAAACTAAGTACAACATATGTTATGTAGGACAAAGTATGATATTGTTTACTGCCAGGTTGAGCAGCCTTTTACATTGTACAGAGACAATGACCAAGATTCATAAGTACACTTCACTTTAGAAATGATAGGAAAAAGGCCATCAAAATGAGCTTTTTGATCTTCAGAGATAAAACTATTGCAGTTAAGCAAAAGGCAACCGTATTTAACGGTAGTGAATAGAGAAAAAGAAAAGCTCCAAGAACTTCAAAAAAAGATCAACAAGTCCACAAACAAAGAGTTGTATAATAATTAATTAAAGTAGAGACAATTATTAGTCGTAACCAAAAAATAGAAAAAATTAATAAAAAGACACCCAAGTAATTATATTTTTGGTTTCAAAGGCCAAAAAGGAAGCCAAAATCTCTTAAGTTTCTATTTAGATAGCCTTTGGACCTTACAATAATTGATTTTAATATAAATCATTTCAATAAATCAATGTTTTATCCCGTATCTTATAGAATTCCTTACAAACATCATAATAATTATTATCATGAAAATAATTAATAAATAGATCCTTTTAGTAATAATAATGTGGTTTTGAATGTAAGTACATTAATTCAAAACATGAAACAGATTACCCTTACAAAGGAAGTAGTTTCCACTAGGCTAGAGATTTTTCATAAAAGTAATAGCCTCATGACAAAAAAAAAGAGTGTTATTTTTCAAATATTGAGTACAAAGCACATAGATTTTAAAAATAATGATTTCTCTAGTACATAATTAGTCAATTTTATTAACCCCATATAAAAAGCTGATCAAGAGCAAAATAGATATTTTAAGTGTGGATACTTCAAACCAAAAAAAGGACCAAAAAATCCTTTGAGGTTTTAGAAAAAAAAATCATTTTAACTTCAATCGCAGAACAACTATTCTTGTCAAACCGTAAAAAGAAGGAAATGTGATGAAGTTATAAAGGTATATTCCAAGAGCCATTATATATGGAAGAGTTTAATTATTTTTAAGTCTAGCGGTAAATTGAAGTAATTATAGGCATTTTAGCAATAAAGTCACAAGAAAATAACCAATAAATTATGGTAAATAAAAAAATAAAAGGTGTGAGTCATCCTCTACTTTAATTAATGACAATGTTTATGCTTATAAGAGAACAAATTTTAATTCCTTCCATAAAGTGGAGTCTCTTCTCCTATCATTATACCAAATAGAGTATTAATGAATAGCACACTACTGAAAAAATAATGAATTAATGTTTAGTTTCCTCCAAAGGTGTTTTATCTTACAAATAAAATTAAGATGGATGATTTGAAGAAAACTTGAGCCTCCAATATCTCTAGGGATAGTAATTTTCTCCCTCAAATTTATGGGCAACTTCTTCTCATATTAAAGATCTACGAACACTCTAAAATTGATAACCAACTTCTTCAATTGTTGAGTATTAGATAAAAGGCAACTCAGGATAAGGATATTAAATGT
Source organism: Phalaenopsis hybrid cultivar (assembly GCA_002079205.1). Lineage (NCBI taxonomy): Eukaryota > Viridiplantae > Streptophyta > Magnoliopsida > Asparagales > Orchidaceae > Phalaenopsis > Phalaenopsis hybrid cultivar. The sequence continues at coordinate 99,762 of JXCR01146850.1, read as the reverse complement.
GTTGCTATTGAAATCCAAAAGATCTCATTAAAAATGTGAAATCTATAAGTGTAGAAAAAACAAAAATAGATTTGAATGGATTGGCTTAATGATCTATAAAACTTCTTATAAAATGGTATAAGGAAATAATTAAGATAAATAATATATTTAAAATCAATATGTCCAAAATAGTAAAAGATCTTTATTGTATAACAAATGACTTGAAAAAAAGTAAAATGTGTATAAATCATTATCAATAATGTTATCCATACAACATTAAGAAACTATCAATCTCAATTTTAAAGATGATTGGGATTAAAAATAAACTTAATTAAAATGATTTTAAGGGAAACATAGTCTTTAAGCTTCTTAATAAGGGCTAATATAAGAAATAAATATTCATAATGCATGGTTCAATTTGTTGCATAAAAAAAGAAAGGAGACATTTCTGCAAAAAAAAAGAGCTAAATGTGCAAATTTGGTAGCTCCATGAAATGCCTTTTCTAGATTAATTTTATCACAAAATAACTTTCATAATCATAATATTAATCTTTTTTTTCTTATGTAGAGTGAAATCTTAAGCCTACGAGCAATAAGCATAGCTATTACAATATAAATTATCTTGGATAATGAAATGGGTGGTATTAGCATGAGTATGCTTTAGTATGAGGGAGATGCTAGTGTGGTTAGCAATACTTGTTAGTCAGTGAAACTATAAGAAATAATAAATAGCATAAATAATTTGGGAGCTAATCACTTTCTAACTTCCAATGAAAATTTTGTAAGTAAGCCCATTAATTCTTTGATCTTCATCTTCTTAAATACCAAATAAACATTTTTATATATAATTTACAAAAAAAGAGCATTGAGACCATTTAAATGGTTAAGAGGAAAATTGGGCTAATAGGAATGAGTAGGAGGTTGTAAGGTATTAAATAAAAAAATTCTGTTAAATAATTTTAGCTCATCCTAACCTTTAAAACCCCAACCTACATTGGCCCTTTGAGAAACCCAAATATATTCACACATGGTAGCCTATAAAGATTACATTGAATTTCCTTAGCTTTCTTTAACTCGTATGGATTATCAAGTTCTTACACTAGCAAATATAAAATTATCTTACATTCTTCTTTACGATTCAATATATTCTAAGTAAAAAGGTGAGAGAAAATGCAATTGGCAAATTTTAGGGATTTCTTCACATTTGTTTATTTTTTTATGAAAAATAAAAATCAAAACACCATTATTATAAACAACCTAAGTAGAAGAAATCAAACTTCTTCTAACCATCATAGAGTGCCTAATAATTATCATTACTAAATGTTTTATTGTTTAAAAAAAATTATCCAACAATATAACCAATTGATAGTGATCTCACGTTTATGGGGGTGCTTTATAATAAGATTAAGGGGAAAACTGATACTTAGGCTGTTTTATAATAATGGTTAAGTAGTAATGATTGGTGAGATCACTATACTTCTTATTGCCTAGTAAATCCTTGTTATGATTGGATCATCATTATATTGGTTATACTTAAAGAACACTCCAACGCTAGAATATTCAAAAAAGTTTGTGTGTAAAAATAAAGTAATTTAAATCTTTCAACCTAATTTAAAGGGAAATGTTCCTGTCAATTTTCTCATAAGGAACATGAATATAATTAAAAACTCCTTAGACAATCCAACTATTATGAGAAGTAAAAGAAATATGAATGAGATAATCCCAAAGAGATTTCTTTCATTAATGCAATTGACATCAAACACATAATTAGGTGAAATTTAATGATGCTAGAAAATGTTACGACACCATAAATGCATTGAGAGATGGTAGTGAGTGGTTCAAAAAATCTATGAATTATCCGATTTAGTCTAAATTTGGCCACTCAATTCTAGAAGAGAAGTTATGATTAGATCTTTCATTTTCAAAAAAGTTAAAGATATCTTCATAACTAAGGATCCTCCAAAGAGTTTAAATTAACTTCTATTTTTTAGTAAATAAACAACATCTAAGTGATTATTTTAGTGAAAATCTTAAAATTAATGAAACATTCATTCCCAAAAAACCCTCTAATATACCAAGATGTAATGATAGGGGTGGGCATAATAAAGAGTAAGAATTAGTGTTTTTTAAATAGCTTCATTAGTCCTAGAGTACTTCAAATCCATACTCAAACCCCGTCTTTTTATGACCTACTACTTTCCAGATAGAAGAAAAGAGCAGCCTTCTAAAGCTTGCTCGATTTGGAGATAATTAAGAGAGGAATCTTCCAAAATAGAAAAGAAAAAAAAAATTGAAGATATAGTGTTTTGGATTATTACAACCTGGGCTATTAAATTTAGGGTGTTAAGAATCATTTTATCAACATTGAACCGACCAGAATGAAATTTTAAATTCTAAGAATAAAGAGTAGGAAAAGAGAATTAAAAAAAAAATTCAAGATATACATTGGACAGTAGCCATTGACTCATCATCAAATTTTTGAGTTAAGGGATGAGAAGAATTATAAGCTCTAGCACTCCTAACTAGTGTCCTCTTCTAAAATAAAAGGGTTTTAGAGAGGATAGAAGCTATGATCATTAGAAAAAGTATGGCATGTTGTTTAAGTTTTTGGATTCTCATCAAATATTACTTACTAATGAGTATTAATTACATTCAACTAAGCATCGCATCAGAACAAGTAGAATCTAGAATGACTTGAAAACAAACATGAGTAAATGCTAATTAGGATTTATTAACTGTGCTAGAGTTAGTAGCTAAGAAGATGCCAATTTTTCTCGCCATCCTGAAGGTATAATCTTCCATCCAACAAGGTAAAAAAAAATGGATAATTCCACTCAAATTGGAATCTCTTTAAAGTCTTCCTTAACACAAGAAGATATCAACTCTATTTTTTTCATAAAAAAATGTGATTTCTCTTTAATAAAACGTAAAACATGGCTTTCATACTAGTTCCAAGTCTTTCGATCAAGAAAATTTCAAAAGTTTCATGTTACATAAGTTTAAGCTCCCATTTCTTATTAAAAGAATCAGATAGTATCATAAAATGTTCTTTTTTACACACAACATATCCAAACCAAGCCAATGATTATTCCTGACCTCCAATTGTGNTTTTGAGTTAAGGGATGAGAAGAATTATAAGCTCTAGCACTCCTAACAAGTGTCCTCTTCTAAAATAAGAGGATTTTAGAGAGGATAGAAGCTATGATCACTAGAAAAAAAGTATGACATGTTGTTTAAGTTTTTGGATTCTCATTAAAATATTACTTACTGATGAGTATTAATTACATTCAATTAAGGATCGCATCAGAACAAGTAAAATCTAGAATGACTTGAAAACAAACATGAGTAAATGCTAGTTAAAATTCATTACTAAGAAGATGCAAATTTTTCTCACCATCCTGAAGGTATAATCTTCTATCCAACAAGGTAAAAAAAATGAATAATTCCACTCAAATTGGAATCTCTTTAAAGTCTTCCTTAACACAAGAAGATATCAACTCTATTTTTTTTCATAAAAAAATGTGATTTCTCTTTAACATGGCTTTCATACTAGTTCTAGGTCTTTTGATCAAGAAAATTTCAAAAGTTTCATGTTACATAAGTTTAAGCTCCCACTTCGTATTAAAAGAACCAGATAGTATCATAAAATGTTCTTTTTTACCCACAACATATCCAAACCAAGCCAATGATTATTCCTAACCTCCAATTGTGATGTTTGTGGNTTTTGAGTTAAGGGATGAGAAGAATTATAAGCTCTAGCACTCCTAACAAGTGTCCTCTTCTAAAATAAGAGGGTTTTAGAGAGGATAGAAGCTATGATCATTAGAAAAGGTATGGCATATTGTTTAAGTTTTTGGATTCTCATCAAATATTACTTACTGATGAGTATTAATTACATTCAATTAAGGATCGCATCAGCACAAGTAGAATCTAGAATGACTTGAAAACAAACATGAGTAAATGCTAATTAAAATTTATTAATTGAGTTAGAGTTAGTAGCTAAGAAGATGCCAATTTTTCTCGCCATCCTGAAGGTATAATCTTCTATCCAACAAGGTAAGAAAAAATGGATAATTCCACTCAAATTAGAATCTCTTTAAAGTCTTCCTTAACACAAGAAGATATCAACTCTATTTTTTTCATAAAAAAATGTGATTTCTCTTTAATAAAATGTAAAACATGACTTTCATACTAGTTCTAAGTCTTTCGATCAAGAAAATTTCAAAAGTTTCATGTTACATAAGTTTAAGCTCCCACTTCTTATTAAAAGAACGTGATAGTATCATAAAATGTTTTTTTTTACCCGCAACATATCCAAACCAAGCCAATGATTATTCCTGCCTCCAATTGTGATGTTTGTAGCCTAGAAAGAAACATCATCTTTTGTTAACTTAGCCAAAAATAAAAATAAAAAAAAACCCCTACTCTTGATGATTTGTGTTTCCAATAGCTCCTTCAAATTTATAGAGCTTCCAACACCATAGAAGGAAAACCCAATCGATTGAATGCAAGCTTTTGGCCAGCCTCACAACAAAGGTGGGTTAGAGGAGAAAGAGAGAATGAAAAAGCTTAGATCTTAAGTAAAGCTAGACTTCAAATAGTAAATGTCAATAATGAATAATTTAAAAAGTAGAGCTTCATCAAGGTTTGAAATTTTACAAAAGGAGGTAATGAGGAAGAAGAAAGCAATCCTCTATCAGAAGCAAAAACTAGNAGAAGGAAGACCCAATCGATTGAATGCAAGCTTTTGGCCAGCCTCACAACAAAGAAGGTGGGTTAGAGGAGAGAAAGAATGAAAAAACTTAAATCTAAAGTGAAGCTAGACTTCAAATAGTAAATGTCAATAATGAATAATTTAAAAAGTAGAGCTTCATCATGGTTTGAAATTTTAAAAAAGGAGGCAGTGAGGAAGAAGAAAGCAATCCTCTATCAGAAGCAAAAGCTAAGGTTCCACTGTGGGGAAGAAGAGTGGAAAGGAACTCGTCCCAGCCTTTTCCCCAAGCCTGACAGTTCACTGTAAACACTATTGGGTTTTGAGTTACTTCGAATCAATTATACCTTATTTTAACTTGTATGAATGGACTGACCCAACCATCCAATCTTAAAAGAACTTTAATTAGGCATACATTAATATACTAGTCAACAATTCTAAGCTATGATAAATAACAATTAATGAAATTCAAATTGAAATTCTAATTACATTATTACATNACATTAATATACTAGTCAACAATTCTAAGCTATGATAAATAACAATTAATGAAATTCAAATTGAAATTCTAAGTACATTATTACACATTTTAACCTAGTTGAAATAAAGATAAATAAATTACAACATAAAGTATATTCAATATCAATGAAAAATATGATTAAAATTTTAAAAAACATTTTACATACATGACTTTAAAATTTAAATACTTAAATAAAATAATCATAATTCATAAAAAATAATACATATACAATGTTAGTTATATTGTTAATATAATAATTATATTTTGTAAACTCACTATTGGCTTGGTTTATTCAAATTTAAAATAAAAACAAGGCAGTAATTAGCATTTTGAAAAAAAAAATTANCATACATGACTTTAAAATTTAAATACTTAAATAAAATAATCATAATTCATAAAAAATAATACATATACAATGCTAGTTATATTGTTAATATAATAATTATATTTTGTAAACTCACTATTGGCTTGATTTATTCAAATTTAAAATAAAAACAAGGCAGTAATTAGCATTTTGAAAAAAAAAAATTGATGTTTTTAATCTATCTTTAATTCTAATATTTAAAATTAAAAGTAATGAAGCATAAGATCTGCCATGTTTGACACATCACACAATTCTTCTATATTTTCAGATATAATACCTAAGTTTTAATATTTATTTATATAGCACTATGGGGTCATAATCACAGTAAAATATATATACNTAATACCTAAGTTTTAATATTTATTTATATAGCACTATGGGGTCATAATCACAGTAAAATATATATACATATATTTTTCCCTCAGCTAGCAGTAAAACCTGATAAAACTTTAAACCAGAAATTGATGGAAATTAACAGTAACAAAACCAAGCTCATTACAACCTGCAGAATTCCTCCTTCCCCTNAACCAGAAATTGATGGAAATTAACAGTAACAAAACCAAGCTCATTACAACCTGCAGAAATTCCTCCTTCCCCANCCGAAGTAGCTTGATCCGCAGCTTCTGGTTTTATGTATTTGATGCAGAAGTTTGCATTGGGTTCATGGTTTTCAAAGCTTCTATTTATTAATAAGGTTGCAAAGTTGAGAAGTTCAATAATAGCATTTCATGGTTTTCAAAGCTTTATGATTTGGTGAAGTTTTTGCTACGTCATTTCTGTTTAGCTGCAGTTTTTTTGATGGAATTTGCTGCAGATTATATTGGTAATGCTATTTGCTGCAATTTCTCCTTAGCTGCAGCTTCTGTGATGGAATTTGCTGCAGTTTATGTGATACAACTTCTGTTTAGTTGAGGTACATATGTGAAGGGAGGAAACATATGAAAAACTGATTGTATAGAGGAAGCTGAGAGAATATTGTAGTGTTCTCCCTTGAGATTCAAATCTATGTAACCTTAGACAAATGCATAATAAAACATGTTCTATGTCTTACTGTGGATGTAGGTGTTTGACCGAACCACATTTATTTCTTCTTATTTTATTTGTATTTGATACTCACGAAGTGGTGATCAATGTATTTTTTTGGGCCAAAACAGGACCATTTTGATTGTTTCTGAATTCTTTAGGAACATTATAGTTGCATTCTCAATAAAATGTTGGCACCTGTAAGTGATTTCTTGCAACATTATAGTTACATCAACATTTATAATTTTATTTTTCTTAAAAAACAAGACAAGTAAATTGTAAATAAAGTGAAAGGGAAGTAAGACTTTCACCTGCTACCACATCATATATCTTGCTAGTCTCTCAAGGAAGTTTACCTGGGACTTCTGTTAATTTGTTTGATCGATGCCTATTGCTTGCATTATTTAAATAATTAATTAAATAAATAAAGATTGAGTTTTCCAGGAGCATATCAAAGCAGTTGTTCCTAAATGATGAGCCTTTGTCATGTTCCATTATTTACGAATTATTTAGGAAGAAATTTTTTTATTATTTTAAAGGAAAATTTACCTATATATCACTCAATTCTAATGTATTTATATATCTAACTTCTAAACTTCAATTGTTACGGACATGCCATTCTAAGTTTGCATGAAAAGGTGTATATTATGATCCACGTTACCTATTCATGAAAATGAGCATTTCGCTTTTTAGGTTGACTGATGCTATTTTTGATTTGGGTGGTATAAATGTAAAAAGTAAAATTTAGGTTTTGAGATATGTAATTACGTATGAATTGGGTGGTATATTTGTAAATGCCCTTTTTTTTTTAAATTAATGCTAGTTCTAATATTTTAGCAAATTAATTTGTTATAAAATTGTAATTCCTTCGGTGCAAATTCTCTATAAAGGGGTTAACTGCAAAGTGCAGTAATGTCAGCCGTGTGATACAATGTTGCAGTCGTTCCACATAATTTGATATATTTATGGATGATTTACATGCCACACAAATCTTAAATATTTACATATCTAATACCTAAGCATTAATATTTATTTACATAATAACTAAATCCTTAGCATCTTCATGTGATTATGACACTAAAGTGACATATGCATAAATATCAAATTTCTTACGTTATATGTGTAAGAACACATGAATTATATGATATGGATAGAAATTTTATTTATTTATTTTTATTTTGATTTTATTGGTGGACAAAATGAAATGTACATTTTTTTCCAACTATTGAAGAGATAAAATATCCGATGGGTAAAATTATGAAATTTTCTTACGGTTGTGTGGTAAAGATGAAAAGCATCACGAGAACTAGCATAATGAAAATAATTCACTATAAACGTCCAAGTATAAAGGTATATCTTTTTTTTCTCACGATTGGAAGAACATGGTTATCGAATACAACACTTTTTGGTATACAACATACACAAGAACGCAGGTGTTGGGAACAATCACCTAATTTTGACTATGAAGGTCGTAAGCAGTGTTCGTCACTCGCTAATGACCGAAAATAAGTAGTGATGTAGGTCAACTGTTATGAAAACTGGAAGTTATCTTTAATTCTTAAATACAACGTTATACATTGAGATCATATTTTGGATGCAATATTGGCAAGTAAAAGTCATTGTCGTTGGTTACATTGGACGGTTGGCGGTGGCTAACAACTACCAACAGGCAGAATTATGTGGCTACAGGGGCCAAAAATTATCACCATGCATTCAATACGATGTTTTATGTTACAACCGTATGTGAAATACAACGTTCGCAAGTAAGGATTGCCGAAGGTGGCGAGCAAGGGCAACAGACAGTGATTGACGACGACGATTGATGGTGGTCGGCGACTATGAAGAAAAAAAGTTATCATCAAGTTTCCAAGTCAGAACAACCTTTGAAATTCTTTCTTCTCCTCCCGCCTCAATTGAAGAAAGGGTATATCTGTAGTTTCAATGATATGAGTTTTTTTTTGTTTTTTGACAATAACTTGTCCAACCATTTAGTCAGAAGACTAATATTAATCACCCGTAATCATAAACTCGTTAGATCCTTTCGTTGAAACACTTGATTTGAATATAAATATTTAAATTTGGAGTCCATTTGATGATTCAAATGATATCCAAAATCTCTAAAGGTGATTTAAAGACATGATTGGATTTGGATCATACTAATTTTGGTGGCATTAGGTTCGTCTTGTCGAAACAGTTAATTCGACTTTAAGCTTATTAAAATTAGGGCTCTATAAGACCTTCAATTTGAATTGCAAACACTTCTTGCTAAGAATTATCTCAAGATTCATGCCCGAAGATAAATATTTCTTGATGACACATCAATTACATATATAAAAAAGCTCCAAGGGCAATTGCCCACCTCAACATAACATGATTCCACCCCGAACTATAGTGTATTCATCGCGACCTTAGAGCATTCATTAAGACTTCAACATATGGATATTTAGATGTGCGCTGTGAGTCCATCAAAAGTTGGCAATTATTAACTCACTTAGTGCATGTGACTCTATTATTAATAACTAATTTGGAGGAGTTGAAAGCTTGAAATGGAGTGGACCAGCTGAAGCTATTTAATTAAAATATTAGACCATCTAATTTGTGCTATCTACCATATAAATTAAGAGTTGAAGGATTAAGTGTGAAGTTGCTGAATAAAAATCTGTTGTTTAATAAGTTTTAGTGAATGTTATATATATATTTTCGAAGTCAGTATTAACTTTCTAGCATCAAAACACAACATTTCACTGTAATTTTTCGAACAATAAGCAAAACAGAGATTTTTCAAAAAAATGATAGTGCTGATCCACTTTGTCAATAACTTAGGGTATGTTTGGTATAGTTTTCTATCTATTTTGCTTTTCGGACCCTCACTATAATTATATTTGGGAAACAACTTTTTTGCTGCTTTTTAAAATTTATGTGGTAGAAAGTTGTTTTTTTTTTTCAACCATTAAATATATTATTAAAATTAGGGGTGTAGCTAAGTCAAACTGACTTGCGTGCCACTCAGGCTCAACTCAATAAGTGGCTCATGAGTTGAGTTTGACAAGCTAACAAGTCATGCTGAATCCAACCCTGAATTGACTCTTTAGCTCTTGATCCGTCTCTTTCAAGAAATTATTAATGTAAATACACTCAGAATTTTCTTAAAATTCAATGCTTCATCTTTTAGCTATTATAAATGTTTAAATTTTATATTTTATATCAAATAATTTCTTATTATTTATCTTGTGAATTTCATCTTTCTATAACTAACTTAAATTTATATTATTTTCACTTCTCATGATCATAGAATTAGGCTTGAGCTCGAGCTCAAAGTTGATTAATTAAACCAATCCAAGCTCAAGCCGAAGGTGGTAATTGCTAGTACATATATATTAATTGATAACGAGATCATATAAATTGCTACTAAATTACTAATATGGGGCTCTTACTTAGTGCCACCCAATTCCTATATTTATGTGCAAGCCACTTCATCCCTAGGTTTTGGGGAGTAAAATATCAAAGTTTAGGTGTTTTGACATGTGAATACATAAGAATTGGGTGGCACGTAGTTAAATCTCTCTAATGTCTAATATTCAACCCCACCCACAATGAGAAAATCTTACATACGGAGTCCGGACACAGCTCTGCATCCAGACTCCAATAAGATAACGTCACGTGTACAAAATTTAAACCATCCCTCGCATTTTGACTCATAAATTTGTAATTTTTTAAGAAAAGACCCACAAAAATATACTTATCGTGTGAATATTAAAGTTCGGACGCAGCTCTTAATGTAAAATTTAGCTTTATCATAAGTATAAAGCTGGGCATGGAAAATCTAAACGTTAGGTGAAGGTCTTGGCTGGATCATTTTCCTTGTATAGGAGGAGAATGATTGAAGCAGCAAAATCACGTGAAGCTCGATTAAGACCTAATGCATAATCACAAATAAGACGAAACTAATTAATCTATTTAATTATATAATTAATGTAATTACATAATTAATGATCGAGGCTAGTTCGTTTAAATAACCTAATTCTCTTAATAGAAATTTGGAGCATCATGAAACAATATAATTGAAAACATTAAAGGAGGTGTTTCATATTTGGGAAATTTACCTAAATACCTAACAATTAAATGTATTTACATATCTAACACCTAAAGTTTGATATTTATGCCTATAACACTTTCATAAACCTTGTATTATAAATTATAGAAGAATAAGATTTAACTTGCTCTCAATCACTTTTCTCTCCTGACCGGCCCATCTACCAACCAGCCAGCTACACTCATCCACCAAAGCTCTATTACCTGCAATTAGAAAGGCCAGCATCAAATGTTAATGGCAAACAAATGTCATATAGTGTTGTGCTATGGACAATGATTAACCAAGCATGTCAGATGTGAGGCAATGATTGATAATATACTCGGTCGTTCTTTCTATAAAAGGTGAGAGTGGAGATCACTAAGATGAGTGTCGGATATTGATAACTGAAATATATTGAATAATATTGACTTATGTTTAAATGGCTGTTGAATAAAAACGGCAAATATCTGGTCACTGTTTGTAGTCTACTCGATTAATTTCATTATAGAGGAGAAACTCAGCTACCTGGAAGGTGGATGTCGATATAAAATACTGAAAATGTTGGGCATTTGCAGATGTTAAATGACCATGAATTGAAAAAGTTGGACTACAGGAGTTGTTGATGATCCATTTGAGTGCTCTTTTTAGAAGAGGAGAATCAACAACTAAGAGTAATTGATTCGCTTCAAGAGATGGTAATGGAAAATGTCAACATGGTGGTGTTGCTCAATAGCTGATATCAGGTGCTTACAATCACAACTTTGATATTCTGCTAGTCTAGAAAATGTGTTAATCAAAGTGCCCTCTATTATCTTCCTCCCTCAGGTGTATAGAGGGACCTATTTATGGATTTATAGATTATACATTTTAGTATTCTGAGTATAAATTAGGATACTTCATCGAGCAAAAATTAGTTAATCCGCTTTGATTATTTAATATTTTTTAATATCTTAATAGTCTACTGAACGCATAATTTAGTTATCTTATGCTCTCCATATTGTTTCTTTGGGATAATCGTTTTGACTATAAGCATGTGAAGTTTATAGATCATTCGATATTTTAAACGATCTAATAATTATTTTTACTAAAATTCATTCCAATCTTAAATTTATTGAAAAGAGTTTAAATGTTCTTAGAGTTTGTCATGAAAATTTATAGCCTCCATATTAAAAATCTTCAAGGTAAATATGTGACAACCTTGATCTTTCTTGATGAGAAGCAGGATAACGCAATAAGAGATAGGAGAAGAGCAATAAAGAAGAGAGGAATGGAAATGAAGGGAATAAAGTTTAACTTATAAAATTGGTTTTAACAACATATATATATATATATATATATATATACAACCCAATTTTATAAGAATTGGTTAGAACGACATTAAGAAAAATTACTGTAATATAGAGACAAGTTTNAGAAGGAAGACCCAATCGATTGAATGCAAGCTTTTGGCCAGCCTCACAACAAAGAAGGTGGGTTAGAGGAGAAAGAGAGAATGAAAAAGCTTATATCTAAAGTAAAGCTAGACTTCAAAGAGTAAATGTCAATAAAGAATAATTTAAAAAGTAGAGCTTCATCAAGGTTTGAAATTTAAAAAAAGGAGGTAGTGAGGAAAAAGAAAGCAATCCTCTATCAGAAGCAAAAGCTAGGGTTCCACTGTGGGGAAGAAGACTGGAAAGGAACTCGTCCCAACCTTTTTCCCAAGCCTGACAGTTCACTGTAAACACTAATTGGGTTTTGAGTTACTTTGAATCAATTATACCTTCTTTTAAATTGTATGAATGGACTGATCCAACCAACCAATCTTAAAAAACTTTAATTAGGCATACATTAATATACTAGTCAACAATTCTATGCTATGATAAATAACAATTAATGAAATTCAAATTGAAATTCTAATTACATTATTACATATTTTAACCTTGTTAAAATAAAGTAAAATAAATTACAAAATAAATTACAATTAATGAATTGTTTGACACATCACACAATTCTTCTATATTATCAGAGATATAATACCTAAGTTTTAATATTTATTTATATAGCACTATAGGGTCATAATCACAGTAAAATATACACATATAAATTTCCCTCAGCTAGCAGTAAAACCTGATAAAACTTTAAACCAGAAATTGATGGAAATTAACAGTAACAAAACCAAGCTCATTACAACCTGCAGAAATTCCTCCTTCCCCTTAAAACGGTTCAAAATACTTAAACTGAAACATTAATGGGTGCAATAATACACAATTTATATATTACGGTGTCAGTTAAAATCAATCAAACCACACTAAAAACTAAAATAATTAGAGAGAACATAAAGATATGTTTGGATCAGAGCTTTCAAAATGCCACAAAAATAGTAGAGGAAAGATAATATTACTAAGCTTTGAGAAGATAGCCCACAATCACTCCCAGCAAGGCCATGATTACAACAAATATGAATGAGAAGCTTCCACTGCTCTTCTTTTTGCTCAGTTCAAGCCTCAGAAGTTCCTGTACAACATCACAAGGTAGAGATTGAAGGATAAAGGTTGGTTTGCCATGCATAGGATTTGATTGCCAAAGTAGTTTTTCGTTTGTAACAATTTGCTTGGATTGCTAAGAATCTCGTGTTTGACTGTTCGTTAAGTAAACGAAATGAGCTTGAAGAGATACTTGAAGCTTGTTTTGTTTTATTAACCAAGTCAAATAGAAATAGAGCTATGTTCGATTACGTCGCACTCGTTAGAGGCTCAAATAGATCATATTTTTATATCTGCTTGTGTTGATTTTATATATATCCCTCCTAATCCCCCTATGTGTAGAGGTATAGTACTCGAATATTTAGCACTCCTGGGATGATCATTTCTTTATATATATAATCATTTTTAAATTTCAATGACTACGATTTAAGCACTAGGCATATAAAAGTATCTGAGATGCAGAAAGATGGTATGTTCCCTTCTTTTTAGAGTACGTGTAGAACTTTAGTTTCAAGGAATATCTAGTAGATTTGGAATTGATGACTTTATTTCTAAAAGCTTTTTTTAATAAAATTCTAAGGACTAATGTTAAATAGTTGGAAAAGAGGAATTTCAGTACAAGTTAAATGGAAAAAATGAAAGCTGACGAATAATAATTTTTTTGCAGGTCAGATGATGAAACTTAAGGATATAAATCAGGATAATATGAAACAATAAATTGAATTATGCAAAGAATAGCTTAAAGCACAATTGGCGTGAGTTTTACTTTCTGTTTTTGTTCTCGCTTTTGTTTTTTTATTTTCAAGAACATGTTTAACATATTTTAATTTTTTATTTTCAAAACAAAACACCTAAAAACAACTACCACAATCAAACATATTAATTCAAATCAATACATAAACAAAACTAAACTAAAAATAATAAATGAAGAGCAAAAAACAAAAGTAATTCCAAATGACCCCTAAAATTGAAGCAAGTTTGTTCCAAAATAAATAATAGACAAAGAAAACAATGGAATCACATGTGCTTTATTGATTTTCAAAGACAAGATCAGTGTTATATAAATGATCATAAAAAATTATTAAATACCATGCATCAAGTGTATGTTACAATCACAGGAGATTGTATGAAGGAATAATGATTAGAATTCTAATGTTTTAACTTTTTTTAATAACATTAACTCATATTATCAAAAATTTAAAAAAAGAATTATAAAAAGATTTACTCAATAATACACCATATAGAATTTGATCCTAATAAGTCAATAAGACAAGCAAAATAAAAACCATAAAGAAGTTCAATAGAAATAAGGAGGCCATGAAAAAAATGCATCCCATTAAGGAAACCATGAAGCTGAAGGAAACTTTCCACTCATGAAACTTCTAAAGCTGATGATGAAACCAAGTTGGTCATCGTCATACTAAATAAGAAAGATGATTTAAAGTTGCGGCACTGACCAGTAGTAGAATAGCCCTTCCATTAAAAGAGCAAAAGGCACCAAAAAATGAAATCATGCGACAAAAATCATAGAGTATGGTAAACAAAACCACTAAAATTGAAGGTTAAATAAGGGATTGCATAATTGAATCTTTAAATTTTACATTTTAGGCACTTTTGAAGAGTGTCAGCTTGTCCTTCACCTATGGTAAAATCCAAATATAAAAAACCCCATCTATAAGCCAATGGAATAACCACCTCATTGGGCACAAGATTCAGAATAAATGATGGATAAAGTGGGAAAAAGCTCATTCGACATCAATTGTAATAACAGAAACAAAACAAATAAATAAATAAATATTAAATAATGATGATAATAACAAATTGAAAAGGCACTAAATTAAGCACCCCTTCAGTTAGTATTACCCATTCGAACCAAAAAAACATAAAGGAGTAACAACACTGAAGGAGAAGGAAAAAGGCCGTAAGATAAGGGGAGGAGCAACGTCAAAATTAGAAGAGAAGAAAGGAGAAGTCGACGTCTCCACTCAATGTGAATCGCCTGGAGGTGTCGAAGCCGACACTGCTATTGTGCTTGCAGTGCTACGTTAAGTCGCAAATCGAAGCAAGAGAAAGAAGAAGAGGGAGGAGGTGGCACCGAGGGATTACCTGGATCGAGCCGCAACCGAAGAGGAGGAAGCTGCAGCTTCGTACGCTGGTGTCATGCGAAGGAGGAGGTTGTGTCACCTCGTGTGAGGAAGAAGAAGAGCCAAGATCGAAAACAAAGGATGGGAAGATCGGTGTCGTTCTCTCGTATGTGCAGAGAAAGTGGAAGAAGAAGAAACATGTGTAGCTCTGTTAGGTCAAGTCGAGCCCAAAAGGGAACGAGCTTTGGGCGTGCGAGGTGAGCTACAGACTGAAGGTTGTGTTAGGTAAGTTTAAGATTTTTTAAATAAAGAAAATTTATATATATATATTTATATGTATATATATGTTAATAGAAAATTTAACAGCATGAGGATCAGAGCATTTAAGTCCTAAATTTGAAGGAGTAAGATAAGACAAACCTTTTGTACGAGAGAAGAGGAAGAATCGCAGGCATGAATTGGAGATCTGAAGCCTATTGAAACCCTACGTTGAGAGTTAAGGTAATTTTTTTATAGAATTATTTATTAGAATTTTATACATTAAATTGATATATATATTTAATATATTAATATGAAATTAGATTAATTGAGGTTAGGGAGGCTAGCGTGAAGATTTTGCGTGCAAGTAGGGGATGAGATCGATCTGAAAGCTCATAACATAAATGTTAAACCTTATATTATTATTAGAATTAATGATATACTTAGTTAAAATAATGTTATTAAAATTTATTGATTAAGAGAAAATGCATTCACCTCTATGAGATAAGGAATCAATGCAAGGAAGACATTAATTTTTATTTTATTACTAGCTTTTTATTTTCTCTTTATCTGTTGTGAGAGATTCTCTTATTATCCCAAATACTATAGACGAAATTTTAATCCCATCACCTCTCTCCCCCTCCTCTCTTTATACGCTTGAGGTAGTAGAAAAACCTTCAACGCCATGCAGCCATCAATTAATATAATACTAAGAGGTGGTATGCAGCAAGCTTGTAAAGATTAGGTAGATGATGATAAATAAATAATATTTTCAAGATTAGGTAGGCAGCAAACTTATAAGGTTTAAATAGATAAATTTATTGCTATATCCAAACAATCTCCCACTTGATATCGTTTTTGACATGTCTGCTTAATTGTAAGCGTATAAAAATCTTTGTGCAGCACCTCCATTCATGTAAGCTGAGGCTTTGCAAAGCCTCTATTTTTAGTGGATACTTTTGTGAGCATATCAACGTTTGCATCTTGATCTTGATGAGTTACAGAGCACATCCATCCTTCAAGTAAGCTTAATATCCAGTGCTGCTTAAGTTAAATGTATTTTATCGGGCAGTAACATTTTTTCCAATTAAATAATGCTTTGGCTGTTAACAAAAGTGTGGTGCCTTTCTACATCCCTTCGAGTTCTTTTAAGAAGCTTTGAAGCAAAAACATCTCTTTATTGGATTAATTGACAGCTACATATTCAGCTTACACAACTGATTGAGCTACTTTAGTTATATGTGTTTTATCCAAAGAGTTGAAAGCAACACTCATTGTTAAATAGATGCACTTTGATTGACACAAAAGAGTGGTGTCTCTATGTAGCCTACTGAGTTATGAGAAACTTTCAGCATAAGCATCTCTTGGTTGGCTCCAGTGACACCTACATGTTCAAATTTTGTAATTAATAGTGTTATCTTATAAAGTTGTAACATCCAATTAATAGCGGTGCCACCCAAAGTAAAAAGTTCTCACTATTTCTCTTTATATCCAGGCCTCCAATCTCTGAAATGGCTTTACAGTATTAGGTCAAATTCTTTAACTATTATGAATGGCTGATCTATATTTTAAATAATGCAGTATCTAATTTACAACTACACTATTATTTTTCTTGGATTGGATGCATATCTTCTGACAACTCCCACTACTTGATTGAAATAAATGATGGATCGTTGACACTGCGAGAGAATTGTGCTTAATCCACAGCTTGAAGCATTCGTCTCTACAATGAAAGGTTGGCTAAAATGAGACAACATCGACACTGGTATACTCATCATGGCCTTCTTTAACTTCCAAAAGTCTGGGTCGCCACCATTCCCCATTAAAAATTATCCTTCTTTAATTTCTCCATCAACAGCAACACTCAAATTGCAACCATTCACAAGCTTCTGGTGTTATCATGTCAGTCCAAGAAATCCTCTCAACCCCTTCAAGGTCTTCAATAGTGGCCATTCCAACATAGCCACCACCTTCGATGAATTCGCCGACACCAATATCTTGCACAAACTAGGGTCACCGCAAAGCAACACAGTAATATCTCCTTCTTGAAACTCCATAGTCAAGAGTTCTCAATTCATTTTAATCTCCCCTAAGGATTGCAACCATTTCATACCCAATATAACGTCAGTGCTCTCTAAATCTAAGGGATAGAAGCCCATCACCCGAATACTTTACAGTGTCAAAGTCAGCTCTTTACAAACTCCCATACCCTTCTTCACTTGGCTCATTCCCATCATGCCACAATTGCTTCACTATATTTGAGTAGAACCAAAGTTGTTGGTGATCCCACTATCTACAAACACCACTACAAGATGCTCTCTGATCTATTCCCTCACCTTCATGATGTGATTTGGAGTAAATCTCACCACTGAGTTGAGGAACACCTTCGCTACATCAAAATGTAAGTGCTCCTCTTCATCCATTGCTTCTTCCTTCAAGCATTCGCTATCTGTCTCCTCATCACAAATTGTAAGGATTTGGAGCATTTGATGCACCAATGGTCTAGAACATACTTCTCATTACATTGGAACATAATTCTTTTGTTATTTTGCCCCGCACCTCTACCTCCGTGAGGCTCTTGAAGTTGACCTTTGGATGGGTCCCATATTCCTATCCTTCAACACCTCACTCCTGCATGACACCGTTTGGGTCCACGATGTAAGAGTCATCGACGTACTCCAGCGGAATCCTCCCATGGTATTGCTTTTAATGACATTCTCCATCTAGTTCTTGTCTTTTACCATATGGGAGAACACCATCGTCTCTTTAAATCTCCGCAGTCTCAAAAGTCGGAGCTAAGTGCGTATGTCGGGCTTTAGATCATTTATAAAATTTCCCTCCAACACTGTTTTAGAAATCCCCCTTGATCATCCCCACAATAACTTGAATCTCTCCTTATACTCCATGATAGTTTCCTTCTGAGTCAAAGCAAATAATTGAGTATATAGGTCCCCTTCCCGAATGGCTCGAAAACATTTCAACAAGCAAACCTTAAACTCCTCCCACGAACGGATTGAGTATATACCCTCCCTCTAGTGAAATCATGATAGGGTTTTCCACTCCGAACATAACACTGTCTTCATAAGCTTTTATTCCTCATGTAGCACATTCAATACAAAATACTCTCCACCCGATACACCCACACATTAGCGTCTTCCCCCTCGAAAATTGGCATATGCAACTTCCCAAACTTAGCGTCTCCACCCAACTTTCTCTCCCTCTTGTGTATCTAAGGTAAAACTCCCTCATTCGATCAAGCTATATCTCATCTCGACTTCTCTTGTTCCTTCTTCATGCCCCTCCATACCCCTTGCATAACCCTTTCCCACGTTTCGGTCCAACCTCCTTATCAGAAATCTCTAATCCATCCCACCCATTGGAGCCCTAAGAGGGGATTCTTGATGGTGGATGCACTCCATCTCATGTTCCTCTCGTCCAATCTCTTTTCTCTAAGAGGGGATTCTTGATGGTGGATGCACTCCATCTCATGTTCCTCTCGTCCAATCTCTTTTCTCTTTGATTTAGCCAAGGATTATCCGGTCAACCCTTGGTTAGGGTTTGCAAATTGAATTAGAGAAAAACCTTCCATTTATTGTTGAGAACATTTCCTTTACCCCAGATTAAAGTTGACATGCTTCTCCTTTCAATCTCTCTTCCAAAGCATCCACTTTCCTTGTTGTCATCTATTATGATTTTCAATCATGAAAGAACTCTTGTATGTTGAAATCTTGTCGATGGCTTCCCTGTCGTTTAGTGTGATTGGGTCACAAGAGAAACGGTGCACATGTATGCCGCAATCTAGAGCAATAGTGTTGATCCGTCACTATCTTCCCTATACGTCATGATCTCGTGTGTTTCTTCGCAGCAATCTCCAATCGCGATTGTATTGCGAAATTAAGTCACGCAAAAAGATGCTTCCCCACTAGCACTTGCTCGTCGATCCGCATTGTACTGAGTTGCAATTCTATCGTTTCTTCCGAGTTAGCTCTCATCACAATTGTATCCAAGATACATGATCCCATCGAAGGCTTCCCAACTAGCTCTTATCGTGATTGAATCACAAGATCGAACTTGTCACAAATGGCATGTATGTGGCGCCTCAGCCACTAATAATCTACCGACTCTAATCAGCCGCTAACGTTTCACGGCAAAAAAAATTCAGCTGGCATTGCCTTTCCGACAAAACTTATTCTAGGCGAACAAAATTGAGCCAGTAATGTAATTAAACTGAAAAATAAGTGATAACCTACTAATTTTTCAGCTGATAATTGCTTAATTTCCCATAGTAAAAGCTTGAAGGTCAAAATAAGATAAAATAAAACTTTTTAGGAAATAATTATGCAACCAATATTAAAGAGCATTTACAATGGCATGAAATTCTCATTACAATTTGAATATTCATATTTAGCTTCCTTGAGCTTCTCACTAAATTATGTTAGTTAATGTCATTCTAAACTTAATACTCATCCAATACCAATTCCAAAAGCATCACAAGAAACCTCAAGCATTTTTTAAAGATTAACCAACTTAAACACTAGTGCATGTGTACATCCTTGTTTGATTTTAATAAAAGCACGATTACTAGACAATCCATATAATTTCTTTATTTTTCATACAATTTGTAATTGGATTTTTAACTATACTAAACCGATACATGAATCATCTATAAAAAGTATACAACCCCTATGTATAATGGTAAGTTCATCACTTATCAATTTAACATTATCAGATACCAATTACAAAAGCATCACAAGAAACCTCAAGCATTTTTTAAGGATTAACCAACTTAAACACAAGTGCATGTGTACATCCTTGTTTGATTTCAATAAAAGCACGATTACTAGACAATCCATATAATTTCTTTATTTTTCGTAAAATTTGTAATTGAGTTTCTAATTATACTAAACCCATTGATGAATCATCTATAAAAAGTAGACAACCCATATGTATAATTGTAAGTTCATCACTTATCAATTTAACATTATCAGAATCATAATCCTTTTGCATAAAGACAATATGTAAAAGATATGTAAATGGATCCATAAAGCAATATTTCTTTTGATTTAAATACAATTTCTCAACTTATAAAATCTCAAATACCTTACTAAAATGCATTGAAAGAACATCTCTTGCATTTATATAGAATAGCAAAATAAACAATAAGAAATTTTCTATCAAAGGTTAAAAGATACGGTTAATTACTCTCATGAAAGTATTGGATATATTAGTTAATCCA
This sequence comes from Phalaenopsis hybrid cultivar, assembly GCA_002079205.1. Taxonomy (NCBI): domain Eukaryota; kingdom Viridiplantae; phylum Streptophyta; class Magnoliopsida; order Asparagales; family Orchidaceae; genus Phalaenopsis; species Phalaenopsis hybrid cultivar. Next base: position 79,053 of record JXCR01146850.1, on the reverse strand, counting down.
TAAGGCATCACCAAACAATCATATGCTCCAAATTTATTCTTAAAAATATTTTTTTTCATCCAATTCTCTCATTTTAATCCGATGAGAAACACTCCCAACATTAATTTAAGAAAATATCAAGCATAATTCATCATACCTAATATATCATCCAAAAAATATAAGAATCCATATTAAATATTGATTTTATTAATAGCTATGCTATCTATGTATATTCTCCACGAACTGTGTTTCTTAAAATGTAACTAAAGCATATACAGCACAATGAATCATGTTTTTTTTTTCCTAATAAATACTTAATTAATTCATCAATGTCTTTAAAAATCAACATGTGTTAGATTCACCTATAAGAATGTAAATTAAGCACAATGATCTAAGTATATATTAAATTAATAGCATGTTGTATATCCCTCAATTGAAATAATTCACTAAGAAGTTCAATGAGATAAATACCTCTAAAACTGATAATTACTTGATTAAAATGATCATGCAAATACCCTTTTTTTTGCATTAAATTGTACAATCCAACACTCTCATTACCGGGTCCCAAGCCCAGATGTAAAAAGTGAAGGGTTGTGTAAGGAAGTCGATAGCCAGGATAAAACTTGTCGAAAAAATCATTACATGAATCATTTTGATCATTGTGTAAGTGTTAGGGCGTCCCCTGGAAGCGACGTGTTGTATGAGATGAATACAGTGAAAAGTTTGCAATGGTCGCTATACCTGCGCCCGGGTGCAGTGTCAAATAAGCAAGGATTCCCACATTTCAGATGGATGCGGGTCAAGAAGTTAGTCCATAAAACTAATGAAACTAACCTTAAGATAGGATCTTGGAATATAGGTACTCTCAATGGTAAATTAATGGAATTAGTTGATATTATGATCTATAGAAAGATTAATATCTTATGTATTCAAGAAACTAAATGAGTTAGGAGAAAAGGCTAAGGAGATTGATAGCTAGGTTTTAAATTTTGGTATTCTAGTAAGAGTCGCACTAGAAATAGTGTAGGTGTTATTATAGATAAAAGTTTGAAAGATAATGTTGTAAAAATTAATAGAATTGAAGATTAAATTATAGCCCTTAAGATTATCATTGATACTAAGATTTTTAATATTATAAGTCTTAATGCTCCTCAAATAGGTTTAAATATATGATCAAAAGAAAAATTTTGGAATGACTTAGAATACTTAATACAAATGACATCTCTTAGGAAAGAAATTTTATTGGAGGAGATTTAAATGGACATGTCGGTAGAGTGGTTGAAGATTTCAGAAATTTAAATGGACATGTCCGTAGAGTGGTTGAAGATTTCAGAAATATCCATGGTGGATATGATTTTAGAGTGACTAATGAAAAGGGTAGAGCCATTTTAGATTTTGCTTTACTGTATGATTTTATTATTACTAATAATTTATTTAAGAAAAGAGATGAGCATCTCATTACTTATAAGAATGAATCTAATAAAACACAAATTGATGATTTTTTTATAAGAAGATATCGTCGAGATTGTAAAAACTGTAAGGTCATTTCAAGTGAGGATTTAAGAACTTGGTTATAGATTTTAAGATGAAGAGTTATAAAATAAAGAATACTAAGACTCATCATCATAGAATTTGATGGTACAACCTAAAAGACAAATGAAATTATTTTTATGAGTAAAATTCAAGATTTCAAAATTTGGGATGTTCATGAAGAAGCAAATGTTATGTGGGATAAAGTAACAAATACTATTAAACAGGTAACAAAAGATGTACTTTGAGAATCAAAAGAAAAAAATTTTATAAATAAAAATAGTTGATGGTGGAATAATAATGTGCAATAAAAGATAAAATATAAAGTATTAAGTTATAAAAATTGGTTTAAATGTAAAAGCTTAGAAAATTGGGAAAAATATCAAATGACCCGCAGGGAATCTAAAAGAACAGTCTGTGACGCTAAAAATTTTGCTTTTGGTGATCTATATAATAGATTAGATACTAAAGTGGGTAAAAATGTATATGTATAAACTAGCCAAACAAAGAGATAAGAAAAGTAAAGATTTAACTCAAGTGAAGTGTATTAAAAATGAAAATCAAAAAATGTTTTTCTTAGAAAAGGACATTCAACATAAGCGGGTGAGTTATTTTGAAAAAATTTTTAATGAAATTTTTGAAAATATAATTGACCTTAGTGATCTTAATATCGTTAACAATAATAAAACGTTTCATTTTTACAGTCGCATTAGTAAAAGAAAAGTTGATGAGGCTTTAAAGAAAACCAAGGGTAGAAAGTTTGTAGGACCTGATGATATCCCAATTGAAGTATAGAAACATTTAGGAGATTTATGAGTTTCTTGTCTTACTAAACTCTTTAAAAACTAAAAAGGTGTTGAGAAGGGAGTTTCTTAGCTTACTAAACTCTTTAATATTATTTAAAAAACTAAAAAGATGCCTGAGGCGGGGGAAGAGTATTTTGGTCCCCATTTTTAAGAATAAAGGGGATGCACAAGAGTGGAGTGGAGGAAGAGTATTTTGGTCACCATTTTTAAGAATAAAGGGGATGCACAAGAGTGTGTCAATTATACAGTATTAAGTTGATGTGTCATACCTTAAAATTATAGGAGAGGGTAATTGAACATAAGTTAAGATGTATTACAAAGATTTCTTATAATTAATTTGGATTTATGACAGGTAGGCCTACTATGGAAGCTATAGATTTATTGACAGGTTTGATGGAGAAGTTCAGAGATAAAAAGGAGGATCTAAATTTGATTTTTATTGATTTAGAAAAAGCTTATGATAAGATTCCAAGTGATATCCTTTGGAGAGTTCTTGAGAAGCAAGGTGTTGATATGACTTATATTGAAGTCATTAAAGATATGTATGCTAGAGTTGTTACTTGTGTTCGAACTAAAGGAGGATTGACCAAATATTTTCCTATTTTTGTTGGATTGCATCAGGGATCGTCTTTAAGCCTATATCTTTTTGCTTTAGTTATGGATGATATTTACCTTGGTGTATGTTTTTTGCTTTAGTTATGGATGGTCTTACTGAACATCTACAGGAGGATGTACCTTGGTGTATTTCTGATGATATCCTTCTCGTGGATAAGACGAGAGAAAAAGCCCAGGAAAAACTTGAATTATGGGGGTCTGCATTGGAGTCTAAAGGCCCTCACTTGAGCAGAACTAAAACTGAATAAATAGAATGTAATTTTAGTAGTAGTAATTCTAGTGACAGAAGTGTAACTTTGGGTGATCAAATTATTAAAAGGAGTGAACAATTTAGATATCTTGGGTCTGTTGTTTGGTGAATATAGATGGGGATGTTAATAGTAGAATTCAAGTTGGTTGGTTGAAGTGGAGGAATGCTTCATGCCTTTTGTGTGATAGAAAAGCACCAGTGAGACCTGCAATTCTCTATGGCGCTGAATGTTGGCCTTTAAAAGAGAAGTATAATACTAAGTTAAGTGTTGCCGAGATGAGAATGATTAGGTGGATGGGTGGCTTTACACTTAGAGACAAAATACGAAATGATTATATCATCAATAGGGTTGGTGTAGCCCTAGTGACGGACAAAATTAGAGAAAGTCGTCTTAAATGCTTTGGTCACATTAAACGTCGACCATCTGATGATCCGATTAGGAGAGTAAATGTTTTAGATTCAACTTATGTTAAGAAAGTCAAAGGTAGACCTAGGAAAACTTGGGCTAATTGTATAAAAATGATTTTAATTTATTAGAACTAAATGAAAATACGACACTAAATAGTGCGCAATGGAGAAAAAGGATTCATGTAGCCGACCCCACGTAATGGGATTAAGGCTTTCTTGTTGTTGTTGTTTGTTGCATTAAATTGTACAATCCACAACTACCAAAGCATAGATCATGCTCTCTTGTTTACGGTCCTTAAATGCATGTTTATATTGTATGTTCAAAAACTTTTCAATTCATTGAGATATAAGACTTGTGCATATTTACATACACCTTAGGCATAGTAGATTTTAAAACTATCCTTCTTCCATTATTATTAAAGTATAGACCTTCCTAAAAGAGTATCATTTAAAACATAGCCAAGATATACCCAAAATAACATGATTAAAATCCAAAAAAAAAAACACCGCACATCAAATTCCATCATTATTTCTAAAGACATTTGAGACAAGAATAACAAATTTGTCCACCTAAGTTATCTTATATGATTGTGGATGTGGTTCGAGTTTCAAATTCATGCAATCAAGCAATAATACCAAACATATTATTCATGCAGTTCTTAAAATCAATTATATGTTTGCCAAGCATCTCCTCATGTTTGAAATAGATTTGAAAAAAGGAAGTTCTCTTGTAAGTTAAATCAATATTAGGAGCTACTTGTGGATAATAAAAATTTATAACAAAAAGCAAGCTTAAAATTACAATCATGTTCATCAAAATGATTGAGTTTCATTTTCTTCCTCATCCACAAATATAATCAAGTTTCGATTCGTACTTTCTTATTAGCCTAATGATCAATTTGATACACCTAAAGAATGCTGCATGCCTAGAAAAAAAGCATAAACCTTGCAGATACAGTTGATTTCCCAATAGTGTTTTTATTTACTACAGTATTATTACCTAAAAAATACTAGGCGCAACAAATAGAACTTAATTGCTTTGACAAAAAGTGAGCTGCCATAATATGTTGCAGCAATATTAGACAGAAAAAAAAAAAATTTACTCAAATCTTAATGCAAGTTGAAAGTAAGCATGAGTAATGGAATGTGGTGAGAATACATCTTTCTCTTAATGCCAGGACACAAACCAAACCTAAGCCTAGAGAGTGTTAATATCTTCATTAATTTCAAATGAATAACAATTCATCAAATTGCTCACCCATTCAAAGAAAATTTTGAAACAATTTAAATTCAAGAGGCAAAATATCTAATATTGCAAGAGCAAATACTTTTCTTTTGACGTTCAATCAATTCAGCCCAAGTAATAGTAAATTCACTTCCTAAACTCTCTTTTTATACTCCCCATACTCATCCAATAATTCTGTATTTGTCCAAATAATTTCAATTTTGTAAACCTTACTTGGCACTCATCATAGTCAGCTATTCGAAAAAAGTATTCATGTGAAGCAAGTAGATGGTAAAAGTTCTAACATCAATTTTTCCATCAAAGGAAGTTATTTCGAAGTTAACTTTCGGTTTATGTCATCATCTATGTTTAAAATATATAACTTTTATAGGAATCATTAATAAAACACCCAATTATATATATTGATTACTTATTGTCTTCTATTTGAATTAGCATTGTGATCAGAATGCGCTTCAGCTTCAAATGACTGAACTTAATTAGCTTCTAAATTATCAAATGCTTATTTCAACGAGCCTAATAACATCACATATTTGATTTCGCTAACTCAATAACTCCGTCTAATGATTTTACAAATTTACTAATTAGCCCCTATATTGAGTGAAATGTTAACACAACCAAAGGCTCAAATACCATTTTAATGCACTATGCACAAAGTGAAGTCTCTTAATGCAATTAATATAATATATAAAATGCTTTCATGCAAAGAAAATTGAAGATTCCTAGTTCCAAAGTTATCAAATAAATCGAAGTCACTTTCCTTAAATGAAAACAGGTGATAGTAGAGTTTAGCCCAAAAAATAATGAAATGAGCATAAATACCTGAAAATTTCTGCAAAAATTTTGAAACCAATAAAATCAACTAGTAAATGAATTCATTTCCACACAATTAGACTCTTAAAATTTCACTTTACAATCAAAATTAAATGAATTAAACTAGCCAATAACAAATATTATAGAAGAAAAAAATAATAAATAGCATTATTAAAAAAAAGAAAATAAATAGGCCTAGTGCAAATCAAGAAAATGAGCCCCCACAAAATTAAATAGTCTCACTAGTACTGCAGTCGAAAAAAATCATATATCAGACTAGTTCTTACATGATTGAAAACTGGAAGAGCTATAAATCTTAAAAAAGCCAAAAAATTATAAATTATGTAGCTTGGATCAATGTTATAAACTCCTTAAAGCCCAAACTAGTAATATAATATTGGCACAGGATCAATCTTAAGTTATATAAATCCCAAATCCATAAGTAACCTTCAAATGAGCCGACTCCAAGGCTTAAATCTAAAGTAAATATCAACAGTGTCACTAAAACACCCTAGTATGGATATTTTACTATAGTAACTCAAAATTTTGCTATATTGTAGCTACAATAACTGCAAATATCATGCCAAAAAATAGTGTCAAAGCTTATCTTTCTATTTTTAAAATATAACAAATATTTCCAAAAGTACCGCATGATATATAAAACCAAAGGAATATTTTAATTTCCCCTGATAGCATTTTAAAAAGGGTAATGGCGGAATAATTTAGTATTCTTAAAAGCCTACACAGTGACGGAGTGCAATTCATTTTTAGATTTATGTTGGACAAATGTCCTTAAATATGTTTTGATCATCTAGATGATTGAGGGGTTGAGAAATAAAACACCTTGTCTCTGAGAATCATGTCAAACTATTCACTCCCTATAGACAAAATGGAAGGCTGAATTAGTATTTTATGATTTGAGATATGTGTTGTCTGAGATCAAAATCAAGTTGTATGAAAGCTATGAAATTAAAATGGAGTATGAATTAATGTTTGCTACTCGATCATGGGTAATGCCTCAAGATTTATGGTTGATTTTAAGGATTGATGGAAATACCCTCACGCATCTCGATGAGATGCAATGACCAAGTTCTAAAAAATAGAATGCTTCATCAAAACTTGATACACAAAAATAACATAAGAACAAATTTTAGTGTCATGGTTGGACAACCCAAATTAAATGAGATTTTATAATTTTGTAGAGAAATGTATCATTATTACATATTTAGCTCAAAAAAAAAAGATTATTAAACAATGAATTTGTTAGCAACTTCAATAATTCAATGTGAAAATATAGCTAAAAAGCTATCAAAAGTTATTAAGGCGTTTGGAACAATTTTTTAGACCATGATCAGGTAAGAAATCAGTTTTTTACCGTTTGGATAGCACTTTTCGCGGCCACAGGTCCCAACCATATTTTTTGGTATAATAAAGACACGAACGCGTCTAGCCTCCCGAGTTCGCAGTGTTAGAGTTAAAATTTTCCTTCCTGGCCTAGCGACTAAGATGCGAGTACTCGTCGCCTTCTTCCCGAAACCCACCTCTCCTCTGTCGTTCTCTACTCACGCCGACCTCCTCTCCTTTACGAAGCCCGCAACCCTGAAACCCTAGCCTCGGTAACTTGTCAACTCTCGTCTCCTAATTTTAGCCGAAACCATCGCCATCGTGATTGAATCCTCTTGATACAATCGCCATTAGATCAAGCTGGGAAGGCAACAAAGGGATCACAGCATGCATGGTCCTCCGAACCATCCTTCTCCTTCTTTCGCTCCGCTCCTACCCGAAATCATCGATCAAGGTAACCCTATATTTCGTATCCTTCATTCCACCGACCTTCATGCACTTCAGCTTCTCAAAATCCCCTAAATTTAGGATTTGAATGTCATTTTGTTGTTTGGCAGGATTTCGATTTATTCCTACTTAAATATCTAAATTGTTATTAAATCCCGCTCAAATTCTGCTCCCTAGCAGCCCCTAAATTGTTCTTCATCCTCCGCACACCATAGTCTATGCTCTCTTTCGCATTTCTTTTGTTTCTCAATCTACAACCGGCGATTCTCTAACTACCCTCGCATATTGCATCTTATTCCTTCATTCCACTCCATCGTTTTTCACATCACCACCTGGCAATCGAAATGGATCTGTACATTTTCATTCATGTGTTTATTTTCGAGTCTATTTTACTGGAATTTTGATAAATGAGCATGAAATTGATATAAATTTAATGGAAAACCAGTATAAAAATCAAGGAATTTAAGTGGACTATTGTTACTGATGGTTGTAGTTCTCCGCATACTTTACTCGATAATTTCCCACTTTTTTGCAGCTTCTCTCTATTATCATTCTTAAGCCATTTTTAACGAGGAATTCTCTTGGCATATGCATATTTCTCTCCTAATATATCTCATTAATCTGCTAGAATGTTATGTAAGTTTTAATTGGTTAGGCGCACATAAGAATCATGTGTGTCAATTTAAATGGACTATTGTTAATGATGGTTGTAGTTATCTTCATACTTTACTCAACAATTTCACACTTTTTAGCAGATCTCTGTATTAATATTTTTATTCCATTTTTAACGAGGAATTCTCTTGGCATATGCATATTTATCTAGTAATATATATCATTAATCTGCTACAATGTTATGTAAGTTTTACTTGGCTACGCATATATAAAAATCGTTCAATCCTTAAGCCATTTTTACTGACATTAAATATTTGCATAATATGCGTGTAAATGTCAAAGTTTAGGTACTACATGCGTGCATATATAAGAATTATGTGGTATGTATGTGAGTGCCCCAATTATTTTTTCTCAAGATATCTATTTTTTCCAATCTTTTACTGGTAAACACAGAACTAAGTAAGATCATTTCTTAAGTATTGATCATAGTGTACGCATTTGCAAGGAACCTTGATTAGCTTAATTAGTTTTATTTGCCCTTATAACTTTCGAAGAATATTATTCAATATTAAATAATATTTGAAATCGTATATTAACCTGCTAGATACATTAGCAAATGGGCAACACAAGAGATGACACATCATCTGCTATTTTGAAGAAAGAAACAAAAATGATTTTATGTGGCATTTGCTTAATAGAGATTGAAATAGAAAATATGCCAACAACACATTTTAGCAAGAAGACTGGCGAAATATTACAAAATATTTTCAAAAGAGAACTGGAAGATTGTATGACCAAACTCAATTAAAGAATAAATGGGATCACACAAAAAAAAAGATTGAAAATTTTAAAAAAGAGCTAAAAAATAGAATCTACCAGACTTGGTTGAGATCCAAAATAAAACACATAAGATGCACAGTGAATTGGTCGAAGGAGAAGTGGGAGAGGTGGGATTAATTTTAAATCATTCTTAATAATGTTATGTTACAACTAGAATTATTTGACATGACTATTCCTTTTGCTTGTATGAATGATAGGTTGTGTCAAATGCTAAAACATTTAGATTTGATGGAATCAAACCTGAGCTAGAGGAGAAGCGTGAATTTTATTAAGTATTTTATTCCTTTTGCATTGATATCTGCTTATTACGAAAACACTATATTGGTTTCTATGTTTTTTTTTTAAATTTTATGGTAGAACAATTAGCTATTGTACTTAGTTTAACTTTGTTTTACGATGTCATTTGTCTTGTATTGTGATGTTGTGCTCATAATCTATTTCATTAAAATGTTAGTAGTTGTCATATCTTGTAATGTGGTAATTTTCCTAATTTTTTTTCAGCAATGAATGATACCGATAGAGAACATAAAAAGCGTAGCAGAAAAATATTACAAAGTTTGTATGTCCGCTGACAGAATACTATGAATCATTTATTTCTCAGAATCCATGCATGACCTAGAGTTTCGCGGGAGACAAAGGGATAGATGAAATGCTTGAGGGTCATCTAATGAGGTTTCGTAACATATTTCGCACGAGTCAAGTGATCTTTATCGATCTTTTGAATGAGCACCACACTTGTTATGGCCTTCATGGTTCCTAAAGAACGACATCACGAGAAGTATTAGCTATAACATCATATATTTTATCGCATAATAAGTTTATAAGAGCAGGTTGTGAGAGATTTCAATACTCAACAGAAACCATCAGTAGATATTTTTCAATTGGTTTGAATGATTTAGCACGCACGTCTTCAAAAATCATAAAACCAAAATGTCCCACTTTTCAAAATATTCCTATACAAATTTCTTGTGATCAACGGTATATGTAATACTTCGAAGTATGTTTCATGCACACATTTTTCGGATATATACACAAATTATGAAATCTAAGCTAAAGTAGATGTGATACAGAATTGTATTGGTGTTATTGACGGAACAAATGTTGAAGCCCGTGTCAAATGCTCATAAGAGTGCATACATTGGACAGTGTGATACATCTACACAATTTTATGACAGCATGCGATTTTAAGATGTGTTTTACCATCGTCGTGGAGTGAGACGACAGCCCTCACGATAGTCGAAACTTCAATTTTACTACCCGTTCCCGTGTACACAAATTTACCCTCCTACCTCAAGTCTGGTTGACAGTCTATTAGGTGTTTATTAATTTGAGTCTAATGGATAATGGCTAACGGTTGATGGTGAAAATTTCATTCAGAAAAATATTATTTAGTAGACATCGGTTATCCATTCCAACGAAGATTTTTTAAGCTATTTTTTAAGACAAAATATTACATATCAAACTTTGAAAGGGCAAACCAAGTTGTACGAGGAAGAAAATATATGTCAATAAATGTCAATCATCATTACGTGGTGTAATTGAGAGGGCGTTCGGTATTTGGAAGAAAAATGGATCATTCTACGAGATATACAAACATATTCTTTTGAAAACCAAGTTAAAATTGTCACCACTACAATGATTCTCCATAATTACATATGTTGTTATCATTCACAGTTTAATATTGATTTTGCAATTGTAGATGGGAGTGAATCGGTACCTCCAAAAGCATATGAATAACAATTACAAACCATGATGATATCGCTAGTCCAACTATAGTTGATGGAGAAAGTGTTGAAGAGATGGTCCAATTATGTGAAGCTATCACCGATTCTTTTGTTAACTGTTGATGTATTATATTGTAATTCACTGTCATTTTTGGAAAGAAATGTTATTTCTTTTTATTGAGTGTGCTTATATTTTTCATTTCAGTAAGTTCTAATTTTTATTCATTCATATATAGAAAATTGGTGGATAAGACCTACATACTTCATACCATCCCAATAATATATTCTCTCAATACTACATCAATACCACCTCAATACCACATCAATACAACCTCAATACTACCTCAATATCACCACAATGCCACCATAATAATATCTTGACACAAAAGCTCCAATATCACATCAATACCACCCCAATATTACCACAATAATAGCTTAAGTACAAAACCTCCAATATCACCTCAGTACCACATCAAGACAACCACAATATCACCCCAAGAATATCTTGGCACAGAACCCACAATAACACCTCAATAACACATTAATATCACCTCAATTCCACCAAATACCCCATCAATATCACATCAATACCACCCCAGTAATATCTTGGCACAAAACCCTCAATACCATCCCAATACAGCATAAATACCGCCCCAATAATACCTTGACACAAAACCCTCAATACCACATCAATATCACTCTAATATCATATCAATACCACCCCAATAATATATTGGGACAAAACCTTCAATAACGCCTCAATATCACATCAAGATCACCTCAATATCATCCCAATACTACACCAATACCACCTCAATATCACCTCAATAATATCTTGACACAAAACCCATAATATCAACTCAATACCACATCAATATCACCTCAATATCACCTTAAACAATGTGGTATGTATATAAATGCTCCTTTAGGTTCTCATGATGCATTTTGCTGCATTTTATTTGATCTAGTAGCACATTTTTTTATTTCAAGGCAAGGCTAACCCACGTTGGAGGAAATTATTTTTGGAACTTATTTTACTTTTTTATAGTTAATATGATTGTATTCTTTATGAAAGATCTGAATATTATCAATGTAAAAAAATTAGAGCTTTTGTTATAATATAAATGCAAAGGAAAAGATCTGAATATTATCAATGTAAAAAAATTAGAGCTTTTGTTATAATATAAATGCAAAGGACTCCGATGGCATGTATGTAAATGACCATACTTTATATAAATCATGCATCTTCTTTTCTTTTCACATATTCATTTCTTTTCTTGCATTATTATACAAGATTATATTATCGAAAATGAGCACAAGCAATTTGATAAGTTCTAATGGGGCCAAACATCGACAAGTATTTTGTGATTGCAACCTATAATGTGTTGTCTTTACGGCACAGAAAAGTGACAATCCTAGCCGAAAATTTAATAGATGTCTAAAAATTTTAACGAACATAGATTGCAAATTTTTTCAATGGGTTAATAAACCAAGAGATGCAATATTGGAGCAAGGTGATGAAAAGATAAATGCAACTGATGATATGGTGAAGAATAATCTCAAAGACTTGAAATTTCTTGTGAAGACTTTACTTCCGTTTGATTTGTAATTGTAGCATTGTTGTGTATTTGTTTTGATGATGTCAATGTTTTTTTACGAACAAAATTTTCTTTAAGTTTTTTTGGTAAGCAAACTTATATGTTTGGGTAGAATGCATCTTATGTTTACTATATTATGTTTGTATGATTATTTTGAGAGCAGAAAATTGAGTTTATGCTCGTCTTAAATTCTATTATGATGTTGTGAGGGAAAATAATATTAAAAATTAACATTGATGTATTCCACAGACAGTACTTTCAAAATTGTATTTTCAAACAAAATTGTGTATATATACTGAGGGGTATTACAGTCGTTAGTCTACAAGCAACACTTTCAGAACTGTGTTTTTAAAACAGGCCAACTACTTATGAAAGACCAATTTCTAAACAGTCGATAAGCTTTTAAATTGAGATTTTGTTAAGCCACAATAAAAACAAATGCACCCTAAGTGAAAGTTGAAGTGTTATAGAATGGCATCAAGATGAGAGTTTGTGTAATTGGAGCTTGGCAGTTGGAAATTAGGTTGTGTTTCATAATTAGATTGAAATTATAGATTTGATGAAAGTGCATTCATGCATATTGAAGTGATCCAATGATTACGACCTAGAAGCACCACCATTTTTATCTTTAGCCTAATTGTATGAAAATTATAAAACACGCATTCTGGTATCATATCATTAGATGAAAAGATTAACTACGTTTATAATTTTATAAAGATGTATCATTATTAAATATTTTAGCCCAAAAAAAGGAGAGAAATTGGAAGAAAAGCTTATAATACAATCTTTATATTGGGAAACTTTGATAATCCAATGTGACAATGGTATAGAAGAGTTATGAAGAAGTTAATGACTTTAAGTGATATATAGTGATATATAGCCACACTATAGTGATATTTCAAGCTCCTAACATAATTTCAAAATCTCTGGGATAAAATTGAAGAGTAAAATACTAAAAATGGTTGAAAAGGTAATCAAATACTGGCAATAATTAAGCTAACCTGGTGGATAGATCCAGATTCATTCAAATAGTGTTAAAGCTATGAAGAAAACCAGCAGTTAAAAATCTCAGTCATGTGGAAGAAAAAAAATGAAGACATATAACGCTATTGATACAATCTAATGTGGTAAAGCATGTTGGAGAAGTATCCACACTAGACCATCTTAACCACCCTCATCACCATCAGTTGAAATCAAATAGTGTCAGTACGGTTCTTTGATGCCATTTGAGCATCTTTTTCTCTTTTCTTTTTTCATCTCTAGAGGGATCCAGCCCCTAAACAAATGCAACCTTCACGAATCCGGATCAAGCTATTGTGTTTTCCACAAGGCTCTAATGACCTCAACTTCATGCCACGGTCGACCTATACTTGAACGTACAAGTTTACATTGACAGTTGAGATCAATGTAAAAATGCACTGAAAATGCTTGGGCAATTTGTAATAGGATTCATAAAACAAAAACAACTATTGATTGGATATTTCCTATTTGCAATAGGATGTATAATTTGGACTATGCTTCCTTTCCACTCATATCTATATTTCGTAAGACAGCACGTGTTTATAATCTATTTAAGTTGAGGTTGAGATCATGAGAACTTGTCTCCCGATCTGGGAGTTCAACTGTAGGTTCATGTGTTCCCTTGACTCTCACAGGACATTCTTTATGAGTACAAAGTTGAAACAAAAAATGAACAAGATAAATTTTTTCGTTTGACACCCCATAATATCCTCTTGGCATCCACGATCAAGCTATTAGAATTAATTCTGAGATATCCAATTTTAGGGGCATATCAGGCATTATTAAACTATTTGTGGTTGGCATTGCAAACTATGCTTTATTCTTATGGAGTGGACTTGATGATTTTACTTCAATCAATTTTTCTTGCACAACTTCAAGCATGCCATTATGGTTTACAACGTTTTCTTACAAGTCAACACAACACAATCATATTAATCTGCCTTATTGGTCCATCCGTCCCCATTTGTTGTGCATGCACAAAAATCGCCCAAACTTATATTTCACTATTGTATCTATATATAATATCCCAAATTCACTCCCAAACAATTTTTGAAGTGTGATAACAAACTCTTTGTTGCCCAACACTCTCATATCTATATAGCATATTGTTTTTAATTGCACATTGTAATTTCTCCCATAAATACTGTACGGTATTCATTTATTGCAAAGAACTTCTAAGGGACTTTCTAATTATACCAATCCAACTTCAACTCTAAAAGTTGTTCACAAATGTATTCAGATTCTTATGTCTATAGATCTAACATACCTAATCTATCATGTCAAAGTATCAATTGATCTTCAACTATATTTGATTAATCAAGATAGATTTCAAATCAACAATTTATGCATTATAATTGTGTCATTACTTTTAGTTATCCAAACTTTTATGAACCTCCCGATTCTTAAATTTAGTCACTTTAGAAGAGGTTACGCCAATTAAAGTTGTCACAATTAAAAACTTCAGAATAAACATCGCTATACCCATTGAAAAATTCAATAAAAAGTCAACATATTAAAAACAAAAAAAATCATTTATTCCAATGCACTATGTTTTAGTACTTTGTTCTTCTTTTTATATCTTATCTGTTAACCTGGTGTAGAATTTTATGGCGAGTAAAGCGTTATTTTTTTAGAATATGAATGCCTGCAATAAATAATGCAATGCAATGCCTTCAAATTATAATACTTACAATCTCTTCTCGAAGCTTATTGCCCTGTTGGATGGCAACGTTCTTCTCCTCCATCAAGCTCTGTTGGACGGCAGTGTTCTTCTCTTCCGTCAATTTTGAAGCTAGAGTCTTCGCCTGTAAAGTCAAATAAAATAACTTACTGAGAAGATAAAACTTACACATTGGTTATAAAAAAGTGTCTCTAGCCCGACTAATATTGGAAAGGTCCAGAGGATATTTACAATAACAAGCATGGCATCATTCAATTAGGCCTATGTTAATAAAAAGAGCGTTCTAACAAAGGTATTATCAGCCCATACTCCAGTGCAAGACTAAAGAGGTCAACTGGTGGATCAAAAACATATCACTAGCGAAAGCAATGACCACAACAATAATCAAATTGCTTTGAAGCAACATCCAAGTGTTAGGCCTATGTTAACAAAAGTGTGTTCTAACAAAGGTATTATCAACCCATACTCCAGTGCAAGAGTAAAGAGTTCAACTAGTAGATCAAAAACATATCACTAGCGAAAGCAATGACCACAACAATAATAAAATTGCTTTAAAGCAACAACTCCAGTATCAGGTCTATGTTGACAAAAGAGCATTCTAACAAAGGTATTATCGGCCCATGCTCCAGTGCAAGACTAAAGAATTCAACAGGTG
The DNA here is from genome assembly GCA_002079205.1 of Phalaenopsis hybrid cultivar. Classification (NCBI taxonomy): domain Eukaryota; kingdom Viridiplantae; phylum Streptophyta; class Magnoliopsida; order Asparagales; family Orchidaceae; genus Phalaenopsis; species Phalaenopsis hybrid cultivar. The sequence continues at coordinate 63,488 of JXCR01146850.1, read as the reverse complement.
GATCAAAAACATATCACTAGCGAAAGCAATGACCACAACAATAATCAAATTGCTTTGAAGCAGCATCTTTACTCGTTATGGTCTTCCTCTCAATGGTAGGTAAGGCTTCTAAGCAAAAGAGTTACCAATAGTTCTTTGAAACTCAGCATAACTCATGACAGGCAAAACTCTCTTTTTATTGGTCTATAGAATAGAGGCACTTGCCCCAATAAAGTTATTACAACCAACCGCAACGGTCAATCCATATGAACAACTAAACTAGTCCGGACAAACTATCAAAGCATGGATGATGCCCATGATATAATCAAAAAATACATACCAGACATGTCTCGCAAAAATGCAAGCGCATAAGCAAACAGCAACATCATTCTTTAATTCACATAGTCAAAGTCAAGTAATCTCTAATAGGGGAGCTAGATCTCCAAAAAATTTGAAATTCACTGGCCAAATAAAAGGCCTTAGTGAATTGTTGCCCAAGTAAAAAGACCATTTCATTAACAAAGAATTAGTAGGAACAAGAACTTATTACCTATGGAATAATGAAGCCACTACTCCCCCCATAACCTGGAATGTTGATACTCTCAAGCACTACATTTTATGAAATTATTTTCAAGAACGTTTCTCTTGAATGCCAACTTTTGAATTTTTATGCGAATTGCCAACAACAAAAAATTATGAGAAAGGAGAATTGACCAAGATCNTTTAATTTTTAATATATATTATATAAATAACTTAATTTAAAACTCCTCTTCCTTTAATTTAAAATCTATTGCCCAAACAACTTAATAGGCACATAAAACTAAGTTTATTTTCTTCTGTTCTATTTCTTATGACTTTTGTTATAAAGTTTAATTTTTTTTTAAAAAAATGATTTCCTCAACTTCAGGCTAACAATCTATAATATCATCTAGCTATTCTTTTTTCAACTGAGTGTAAGCCTTTTAATAAATTTAATATTTTTTTCTTATTTTATGAGCAATTAAAATAAATTTATTATTCTATGAACTCATGTCATAATTAATTAACTTTTGCAGCTATCATACATTATTTATAGTTTTTAAGATATAATAATATAATGATGTATCTAATTATAATTATATCCTATATTTTATAATAATAGACATGTTTTGTGACAATGAGTGTGTTTATGCAATTATAAATTCGTTCCTCAGCAGAATTCTATTTTCTCACTTTTATACAACTCTAACAATAAAAAATGGTAACAAAATTAACAATGTGTATTAATGCAATTATGACCAAAATGCATCCTCATAGTGCATGATACCATTGAAAAAGCCAAAAATTAAAAATCACATACAATAGCAGGGCACAATCATATCTTCAATGAATGGTACCTAATTACCTTAAATCTAGCAATGAACAGAAAAGGGTGGCATTTACATACATGGCACACAATTCTTATGCATTTACATATCTCACACCTAAAAATTCATATTTACACGCAGAGCACTCAAACATTTAATATCACATCAAAAATAACACAATTACCACTTATTAAAAGTGAACTACACCTTTTCATGCACGGGTCTAAGGCAGCAAAGTGTTATATATGTAAATATGAAAGTTTAGTCGTGAGATATGTAAATACGTAAGAACTACGTGCAACTTGTATAAATATCCCAAAATTTAAAAAAAAAACTCACCTCTGGGTAATTTTCTTCTTGATCTGTAACATATGCCCTTGCTTGCTGCAAAAAGCCCACAACAATCGAATAAGATCCCATACCCAATAATGACCTAGCAACATTTCAAACACTTACAACAGCTGGTTCTGAAGTTTCTGCATTATTAGTTTCAGAAAGAGATGCCCTAGGCGAGGAACCCTCATCAGATCCCTCGTGAACAGGTGAGGGTGGTTGCGGTGGAGAAACATAGACAACTCTCAACTTGACGTCATCTACCTTATTGCCAGACTCCCGATAGAACTAAAAGCGAGTGTTTCAGATTAGCGAACTAGTTCTAAAAAACTTTCAAGGAAAACAAAAAACAAAATTTTCTGTAAAAAAATATCACCATTTCTGCAGTAATGTCCTTGGCCAAGGTGCCCGGCTCAACAACAGCACTCTGAACAAGGAACTTGTCCTTGCACTGAATATCAACGGGAGCTTCCCTCTGCGCTTGCATGGTAACTGAAACCACCAACAAAGCCGTACAGAATCTGATTATTATGGCAGAAAGAAATTGTTGTAAAATATATATATAATCGGCATACCAGCAATATCGCAGGTAGATCGAGGTAAAACAATCCCATTGTTAGGTCTCACGCAATACTTCTTAGGGTTTGTCGTCTTAACCTGAAAACAAACACAATCATTCTCACAGGAAGAAAGTCTAACAACTATAAGAGGAATTATCAGATAACCAAAACTAATGCCTGATTTTTTTAGGGCATATCAAGCAACCCATATCANTTCTTAGGGTTTGTCGTCTTAACCTGAAAACAAACACAATCATTCTCACAGGAAGAAAATCTAACAACTATAAGAGGAATTATCAGATAACCAAACAAATGCCTGATTTTTTTAGGGCATATCAAGCAACCCATATCAGGTAAAAGACNTTCTTAGGGTTTGTCGTCTTAACCTGAAAACAAACACAATCATTCTCACAGGAAGAAAATCTAACAACTATATGAGGAATTATCAGATAACCAAAACTAATGCTTGATTTTTTTAGGGCATAGCAACCAACCCATATCTGGTAAAAGATTGAGACAAAAAAGGGGAAAATCCAGATTAAGCACCTTAAAAGCGATATGATCATCGCTTTTGTTGGATAACTGAAGGGAGCAAGTAATTTGTTTCCTTAATTCGACTGCTCATGAAACAACCAAAAAAGTGGAATTTTTCATTAAACAATTGAAAGAAAAAAAAAATAAAAAAAGACGACTCGGTAAGGCTGCAGATCCCGCAAAAAGAATCACAATGGAAGAAGAAAATACAAAAGTGAGAGAAGGAAACTCACAAGGGNCTTTTGTTGGATAACTGAAGGGAGCAAGTAATTTGTTTCCTTAATTCGACTGCTCATGAAACAACCAAAAAAAATGGAATTTTTCATTAAACAATTGAAAGAAAAATAAAAATAAAAAAAACGACTCGCTAAGGCTGCGGATCCCGCAAAAAGAATCACAAGGGAAGGAGAAAATACAAAAGTGAGAGAAGGAAACTCACATGGAAACTTGAGTTCGGCGGGCTCGATTTCGAGCAGTTCTCCGGCGCTCATGTCGCTATCGACTGTTTGTTCGCTACAGCCGAAGCGAGGAAGAAGATCAACCACAAGAGAACAAACCAGAATTTATTTATCCAACGGCTGTTTCCCCATTTTAGTTAATCTGGAAATTGCTGGGCGGATCAAATCGATATTCCATCAGGATTATCCGGCTAAATGGAGATTTGGCCGATACTATTGCCACAACAGCAACAAGAAGTTACAAGCCCTTGTCTTACTGTGCGGAGTCAATAACATGAANGACTGTTTGTTCGCTACAGCCGAAGCGAGGAAGAAGATCAACCACAAGAGAACAAACCAGAATTTATTTATCTAATGGCTGTTTCCCCATTTTAGTTAATCTGGAAATTGCTGGGCGGATCAAATCAATATTCCATCAGGATTATCCGGCTAAATGGAGATTTGGCCGATACTATTGCCACAACAACAACAAGAAGTAACAAGCCCTTGTCTTACTGTGCGGAGTCAATAACATGATTTTTTCTTCTCTATTGTATCCTATTAGTATCATATTTTCATTTAATTTTAATAAATTAAAATCATTTTTTATATAATATGTCATCTTTTTTGGTATATCTCATACTTTCTTAACATAAATCAAATCTAAAACATCTACTCTCCTAAGCCGAACATCATAACTGACGTTTAATGTGACCAAATCATCTAAAATGACTTATTTTAATATTATCTGCCACTTGAGCTACACCAAGCCTTTCATGGATACAATCATTTCGCATTTTATCTCTGAGTGTCCAACCACTAATCGACCTAAGCATTTTCATCTTAGTAACAATTAATTATTTTCAATGCTTCTCTTTTAAACGCAAACATTATGTGCTATAAAAACATTGCAGGTCTACGCGGTGTTTTTGTATTACACAATAGCCCCGATGCATTCCTCCACTTCTACCACCAGCTTGAATTATACTGATAGCATCCCCATTTATATCATCATTATTTTGAACAACAGACCCGATATATCTAAAATGATAACTCATTTTAACTATTTAATCACACATAGCTGCAACTCTGGTACTATATCATCTACTACAACTAAAATTACATTATATGTATTCAGTTTTAGATCTACTCAAATGAAAGCCTTTAGACTCCAATGTAGACCTCCATAATTCAAGTTTTTTCTTCAAAACTTCCTCTAGTCTTATCCATAAGTAGGAGATCATCAGTGAAAAGCATAAACCAAGGTACATCCTCCTGTAATTGTCCAATAAGAGCTCCATAACTAAGCAAAAAGATATGGGTTTAAAGCCGATCCCTGATACAATTCAACTAAAATAGTAAAATGCTTTATCAATCCCTCTTCTTGTCAAACACAAGTAACAGTTCTAGCATATATATCTTTAATGACTTGAATATAAGTAATATCAACACATTTCTTTTCCTATAACTCTCCAAATAATTTTTCTTGGAACCTTATCGTAAGTTTTTTATAAATCAATAAAAATCATATGTAGAACGTTCATACTCTCTCTATACTTCTCCAACAAACCTTTCAATAAATGTATAGCATCCATATTAGGCTTGCAGGACATAAATCCAAACTAGTTATGAGAAATCTTTGTATCACATCTAAACATATATTCAATTATTCCCTCCCATAATTTTAATGTATGACACATCAACTTAATTCATCTATAATTAGCAAACTCTTATGCGTCCTCTTTATTCTTAAATGTCATGATTTCGGTGTTATAAATGTAAAAATAAAAAAATTAGGTGTTTGATATGTAAATATATAGAAATTGAGTGGCATGTATGTAAATCTTGATATCATCTTTTTCTTTGGGGGTTCTATATACACTTACCACCTAAAATAAGAATATTCCCTAGCATTTTTCTTTGAGGTTTTTACAAACCCACCAACTAATATCTAAGGATTTACAACTCAAACACCTAAGCTTTAATATTTGCAAATTAACCAACCAAAACATTTACCTCCTCAAATTTGTCACTCATCATTAGTGACATTGTTTGCCTCCGTCGCATTGCACACATTCGTCATTCGCTCATCATTTACCCCTAAAAACATCATCTGTGATGATCCTTCCGTGCCACCACTGGAGCATTTCATCTTTTTCCTCAATGTTTGCTCATAGTGGTTGTAGCCCCAAACATACATTACACTCTTTATGAGGAAGCTCATGGCTTGTAACTCGTATAAAACCTTATCCACTTTCATTTGCCACAACTCCTTATCATTCAAAATGATTCACCAGAATGTATAAATCAACATTAATAAGGGTGTAATAAATTAAATAACGCAGATAGAAGATTGGCTCATCATGCGATCTAGATTACCTTCATTTAACTTCTAAATGGGGATCCATAAAAAATAGTCATATAGGTGGCGGATTTCAAACTTGAAGCTTCGATTCACCAGAATGCATAAATCAACATTAATAAGGGTGTAATAAATTAAATAACATAGATAGAAGATTGGCTCATCATGCGATCTAGATTACCTTCATTTAACTTCTAAGTGGGGATCCATAAAAATAGTCATATAGGTAGTGGGTTTCAAACTTGAAGCTTCGGATTACCCCCATGTGGGCTCTAAATATTTGACACCCCAGACTCTCCTTGGTCGAGAGCATTGTATTTAGGTATTCAAGGGTCAAGTTTTCAGAGAGCATGCTAGATTATAAATAAGAAACTACCCATAGATTTTGTCCTTAATTTGTGGGGACTTTTTAATTTGAGGTTCAATGTGTTTGTTTTTTTGTTCTTTTTAAAGGAACTCTGAGTCATAAACTTATCTATTTATATGTCGTCTTTATATGATTCCTTCTTTTTTTGAATAAATCTCCCTCTTGGATCAAATAAATGATCTAAAGATGAAAGAAATTTGAAAAGACGGGATATGTAACGAAAATAGACAAACAAATTTAAAAATAAAGACATGGAGGGCTTATATAGGGGTGATCCTCGTGTGATAGATCGAGAGTATACGTCCAAATAAAATCGAATCAAAATACATTAAAACATGATATCCATGAAGAAAATCTTTATATAAACCACAAATAACCAAAGGAACATATTTATTTGATTAATTAGAACTTGGAGGACACCCAAGAATACTCTCGATAAAATGGGTTTTACTTATATTTCATAACCTGGTGAAATAGAACACCAAATGATGGTTATTTTGTATGAAAATGCCCTGATGCTTTCAAATCTCTCGCTAAGTCACATGACAAAGAGCGAGTCTCTCACATCTCAAATGAGTATCGGCTCATTGGCATGTGAAACCTACAAAACAACCAAATCGCCTCAATAGGGATACCCCTATTCTTCAAAGCTCATCGACCCATAAAGGCAGAGGTTGAATCATTGTATGTCGGATGGGCAGCAGCTCATTAGTAATCAAGACGTCAAGTCAATACCAATGAAGTCAAAACAAGATGACATGGCTCAATAGGGCTCAACAACATGAAGAGTAGACTAATTCCTAAGCAAGTAGAGGTAGTCAGGGCAGGATACCATGGATCCATAATCGCAAGCCACTAGGACCCTGTTTAATTAGTCGTGAAGCTACTCGATCCAACACGACCAAAGATCCCTTATCAGCAATCCGTGAATTATGTCACCCAAGGGAATACCAATAGCCCTAAGGTCAAAAGAATGAAACTCTATTCCTTTGATCAATGTTGGTAGAGCTTAAAGAGGTCAAACTTATACCCACCAAATAAACGACATGGATGCCATAGGAAATAAGGGAAAGAGAGGTTTAGATAAAAAGCTTTCAACACTCTCAACATAGAATTTACACATTATCTGGGTCGGGGAAACCTCTAACACCCTAAGTGCACTAGACAATCACCAAAGTAGAAATCTATTTTAGGCCAGTCAAATTGGAGATGCGCGGGGGCTTCTCCTCATGTATATGTAATAAGATATAGTTATCTATCACAATCCAAGATGTGAAGGCCCTATTAAACATGTTTGGATATATAGTCAAGCATGCGAACTGTTTTAAAACCGGCTCAAAGGTCATACAGAAAATTTAGTGCAGGTTTTAAAAGTCTTGAATATTTTAACCCTAAATCTTAATTAATCTTAATATTTTATTATTAAGATTTTGTAAAAAAGTTTAAAGTTTTAGATTCCTTAATGAGTCTAGATTATTTTTCATGAACAATCTTAGGCAAACAGAAGGAAACTCTAAAATAAAGCAGTCAAAAAACAAAAATCAAGGTAAACCAAGCAAAATATAAGAGCAGGTTGGTTCCGCTGAGTCAACAACATCCCTCCGAAAAGTAACAAAGCAGTCCAACTCTGTATATACATGTTTGAACTTAATTTCATAGAAGAGTAGAAATTCAAAATTAAGATGCAGGACAGAAGGTACTACTTTTGATTCCCGTCATGTGGTTCTCGCGCCAAACACCTCAAAACTTGTGCTCATATCTTATCTCCAAGACAAACTTCATAGTAAGACTCTATTAAATACACAATAAAAGAAAAATAAATGACTCAACATGTAGAAAATGTCAACACAGGTTAACATGCAACGTGCGTGAGCCATGTCTGATGGAAGGAGCTTATAACAACATCTTTAAGAAAAGGGATAACATATAAATCATGACATTGCTCCTCCTTTATTAAACATGTGTGTGTGTATTTAGGCATGACTCCCTGCAAGAAGATTAACCTAATACACTATTGCACATGTCCACACCCACTAAACACACAAAAGCATAAGTAAAGTGATGCCTAGCTAAGGTAGTCAAACCACCAAAGAACAATAACCAGACATCAAAAAAACTACCTACCACTCTAATCCTCACCTAGCACACCATCTGACGAAAAATGTTCAAACCAACATCTAAGTTCTCAAGGTAAAGTCTCAGGTATGTATGACTTTAACGAGATCACCATATCGACAACGCTTTAAAGATTGAAGGGATCTAACAAATGTCGCCCAATGTGGATTTTAAGATAGAGTTGGTCTTACATATTGTCCAGCTTGATATTTGCATAATTTTAAAATTAGGTTGAATATCATAAGTAGAAAAAAAAACTTATCTTTAAATATGGTCGTTAAATGCATACATGTAGCATGCAAGTTGACACAAGTTAGATCCCTTGGTTCCTTAGCACAGTCATACAAAGGTTGATCCCAATGCAATAACTTGCATTGCTCACCGGAATTTGTTTGACAAATAATGCTTGTTAATGCATCGTGCCCAACACGGGGCCACTTTCCTAACGAGTCTAACTCACTATTGAAACACAAATGCATATTCAAGTACAAACATACAACATACAAGATCACCAATCATGTAAATGACAAACTCAAGTGCAAATATGTTGCATACTCAGTGAGTTAAGAATGCTCTAAGGCATAAGCCTGATTGAGTACACAATGTCAAAAAAGTTTGTGGTGTTCAAGTATGGCACCACAAGAGACCTGGTGGTATGTTTTCTATATAGAAAATTCACGCACCGACTGACTAGCATTGCTAGCAACCATTCACCACAAAATGTAAATATCAAACCACACACACATATGGGTATATACTTACAGTGATACCACAAGTGTTGGTGCTCTTTGAGACACTAAACATAGGCATGTGCTAAAGGCAAAAGATTTAAATTTTCATCATGAAAATGAATTTATCACATAATATAACAGAAAAAAAAAATCTAATTTTCATTCACATACAATTATGAACTCAATCATTTCATATGAGGAATGCAAAGGATGCAAGTGCAAATGCAAAGACATAAATATGTAAGTGGAGTTGACCATCTACCTATTAGTTTGACCTTGGTGATCAACCGGATATCATGGTCAATAGGGTCCTTCAGGCCAGGGCAACCAAGTGGACCAAAGTGATTGTTCGACCGGATCGGGGTGGCCAGTCGGGCCAAAGCAGTTAGTTTACCGAATCGGGTCGGACCTAAGTGATCAGTCAATCGAGCCAAGGTAGTCGGTCAATCGGACCTAGGCAACTGGTCGAACATAAGTTGCCAGTCGAGTCGGTCGGGGGTGGCCAATCGAACCTAAGTGACACATGCAATGTGCTACATGAAAATTGTGATCAAACATACAAGCATATTTAAACATCCATATTGATTGCGAGCTTTACTTGTCCTAGTGATCTTAAGGGAAAACCATAAAGGTAATTGGCAGAATTAAGTGAGCGTCGCAACAACGCAATAGGACAAACTTTCATTTGCTTGGTGCAAAGAATTTCTGTTGAGAAAAGCCTTCATGGCGTAGGGAATGTCAAAACCTTAAGACTTTTTGTTCTCTATGCCCAAATGGTAGACTTCTCTCTTCTTGTCATGAAAGTGAAATCGCCATAGCAAATACGAGATTGAATAATCCTGACATTTTGAATTTACGTTTAGAAAGAAATGGTTAGGTTCACTCTTTGGATTCACAAGGGAAAGTTCACCGAAAGGCTCATAACCTTACATTGGCTTCCTGTAAGCACAACAAAGACCTAGCCTGGTATCTCTAACATCCAGACCTAAGGGGCTCTAGAAATGAAAGTGTAAGGGTTCAAAGAAGTTATACCTTTGTGGTGGTTTGTCGAAGTCTGACTTTGCTCCGGAAGAAGCTCTCCTTAATGTAAGAGAACTAATGATGCCCTTGAACTCCATGCTCTTTCTCCAAAGTAAGAAAGACGCTCTCCTCGTCGGAGTGATGGTGAAGTTTGCTAGAGATTTCCTTCTCTAGAGAAAGATGAAGCTCTCTCTCGTTGCAGAAGAGGATGATGAGTTTACCAGCGTATGACCTTCTCCCAGGCTAGGATGAAGCTTTCTTAGCTTTGATTCTCAAAAAGTTCACCCAAGAAGAAATAACTCGCCAAAAGAGATGAAGAATAGAGAAAATAAAGAGGAAGAAAAAACCAACTCCTTACCCTTTTCCTTAAAGAAGAGTGATGCTCTCCTCCAAAGATCCTTGCTTCACACACTTTTTCTCCAAGCTTCCAAGTGTTTTCTCCCCTTCAAGACAAAAAGCTCTCAACCCCCTCTAAATTGAAATGAAGTCTCTATCTACGAGGGAAATGAGACTAGCCCAACTTAAGCCTCGAGCCAACTAGCCTTCCCTCCAATTTTTTCCATAATTGGTCTGATTAAGCCTTTAGGAAGCTTCCAAAATCCTTTAAAAAGTGGCATGATTACCTCCATGTTTAATGAGATCTTAAATTTTTGCTGCATGGGGGCAGTGTTGGGGTCAAAAAAACTCAAGAAATTGGAAAAAAATGCATCCCAAAACTCCACTGGCGTCTAGGCGACACGACCATGGCATCTTGGCGCCCAGTTAAACGTCTTGGCGATCAGGCACCAGAAGTTGGCACATACTTTCCGGATACTCGAGAAACACAATTTTCAAAGCATTTTGGGAGCCTAGGTGCTAGTAGGTTGGTGCCTACTTTCCCAGGGATCTAGAAAATGCAGTTTTGGATGTCTAAGCTCTCGGGACTGGCACCTAGGCATCAGTCTAGCAAAAAAAACCCTAATTTTTCTTGTAGATTGTTCGATGGAGGGTTTCTTTGATCTGTAAGCTACAGGAGATTACATATGATTGAAATGTGTTCTCGTAACTTCAAAAATACAAAAATAAGTATTTTGATCTGCAAATCATCAGGAAAATAGTCGTCAACTGTCTCCTTGGACCATAGTGCAGATAGGGTATTCCAAACTTTAAATTTTGTCTAGATGATCGCAAAAAGGTCCTCATTGATCCGAAAGCCACTGAAAATTATGTATCGCTAGAATACCACCCAATAACTCAAAAAGGAACATTCTAGGAGTTCCAAACTAGGTTTTTTGTTGTCGACAGGCATCCCAGACTCCCGCAGGGGTAAAATCGGCCTGAACCCCAACTTTTCTCAAAAATGTGCGTGGGAGATCTCAACAACTACCCTCGGCCTAAGAAGACTCCGGGATGACAGAGTTGGGTCTCTCAACATCAGAACGAATGTAAAAGCACATTTGAAGTTGGGGCTAACACCACCTCACGATGAATTTTCTCGAGTAGGGTCAAGTTAGTATCGGCCTTGATTTCATGCTTAGGGCACATATCAGAAGGTTTGGTAGGTTGTCTTGGAAAACAGGAAGCTAAGCATAGTCCTGTATCCTTAGACAGACATCCTGCTCATGCAACATAAAAAATTAATGCCAACATTTTCTCATAGGTGCACATTTGTATAGTTAATTACTCCACATAACAAAAGAGCACTTTTGATTACGCCAGCTCATTAATTATTGAATATTCAGTACATAATAGCTTCATACTTAGTTTTTAAGTTATAAATTTTATCTCCTTGAGTTTAAAGTGGATGGTGGGGGACATGACGATGAACACAATTAAGATCCCATGAACACAATTTAAGTCGACATTATCACTGATCATCGTGGTCCCTGATCTATTTAGTTAGAAGATGTAGTCGACACAACCTGACCAAAAAATCATTGCCGACAACCATGAATTATGTCGTCCAAGGGACAATAATAAATCTTAGGTGGATATTGATTTAAGATAACAAATTTAACTCGACATTAGCTGACAAAATACTATATGTCAATAAGATCTAACTTTATAATTGATAACTCAAATAGTAGAAAGTTAATGGGTAGTATAATAGCTATAGTTATGATTGTAATATAATAATGTCATTTAGCGGCAACCATCAAATCAGAGGTTATGGTAATGATCACTACTTTTTATAGAGTCGTTGAGCCCAACCATACAGACTGAGAACCCTGATCACGTCTTTACTAGCGTGAGATTGCTTTGATGATACATTCACTATGAAATTTGTTATTGATTAACTGAATTCAATCAAAAGTTTGTCATTCTCAATAAAATATTATTGAGGATGAATGAAAACTGTTTTAAGTTTTAAGTGATTAATTTTAACTTTGGATATTTAACTTTAATACTTTAAAAACTTAATTTGAAAGGCATAATTTAAAACTTACGATTTCATGTCTCACACCTAAACTTTCTTATCTCTCACACATAAACTTTCATATCTACACAATCTACGTCTAGCATAGTGTATTTAATAGTGGCATTTTTAATTTAATATTAAAAATTTGAGAGCAGTTTGTAAATATGAAAATTTAGGGGTGAGAAGTGTAAATAAATACCAATTATATACTATTTATGTAAATGCCCAAAAATATTTTCCTTGCAATCTGTAAATTATTATATAATAACATAATAATACATATATGATCACAATTAAAATCTTTATATATAAATCGGGCCTCTCTGGAAACAATGGTAGCAAAAATATTGAAAGCTCCTTCTAATAAAAATAAACAGCTTCCGTGAGCAGCAGGCTTCGAACCTGAGCGGGCAGAGCCCCCGAGAGCGCTGTGATTTTACGATTTAATCAAATACATGACGCGACTCATGCATGTTACACTCGATGTGTGCTGGAAAATCTAGCGGTGGTAGAGTAGTGAATTATCGTCTTAACGTTGTACAAGAATTCAACACACACACAGATGAAAAAGAAACAAACAGTGATGACTCTAAAAACTTTTATGTGGAAAACCCGGAATCGGAAAAAACCACGGGTCTAACCCAATTGCGAAAATCCAGTATTGACTGATGATTAGAAAGACCACTTATCCCACAGACGGTAAATGATTACTAGCTTTCAAAGATATAACGTCGACTGACGGCATCTAGTCAGCGGTGATCGACAGAGGTCGACAGTGATCGACGGTAGTCAACGACAATCAATGAAGGACTATGGTGGTCGACGGGGGTTAGCGATGATCGACTGCAGTTGATGACGATCGACAGTAGTAGACGGTGGCCGCCGACTGTCGATGGTGATCGACGGTGGTCGGTGGTGATCGACGGTGGCAGAGATGATGTTATACTTGAACTCCTTCTCAAAGCCTCAAGTTCTCTCTCAAGCCTCCTCCTCATCTTATGAGAGGAGAGGAGCTCTATTTATAGTGTTTTGAGTGCAATTAATACATGAATATGATTCATTTTGATCGGACGGTCCAAAGAACTTTCCTCGATCAGATAACATTTAATGGATATTTGAGTACCTTAATGATGTCAGAATTAAGCAATCTTGGTCTCATTGAATTCATCTTACTGAGATGCTCGATTCAACAACCATTTACCCTTCCAAATGTGTCCGAAAATCTTTCAAAAGTGGTTTAATGATTTGATATTTGTTTGATCTGACTCAGATTCGACTAGTTTTTATATCATTGTGTCCGTCTCATCGAGCCGGTCAGTTTGACCATAACTTTGCTGAAATCGGATCTTTGAATGACTTTAACAAGATTTGAATATTTCTTGTTTTAAATATTGCCTCGAGATTCATGCCGGATGATAAAAATTTGTTGTTGTCGTAACAACACTAATTTGAGACAAAAATATTTGGGTTAAGGAAATTCTAACTGATTTTATATCATAAAAAATAAAAATAAAAATTTACATACATCTGCTGCCACTGACCTTTTACATGACAATATAATATCTGCAGAGCTCCAGGCTTGATCTCTGGGAGAACTCACGTAGCACTATACAGCATTTTGTTCAAAATGTTTGCCGAGCTCTTAATATTAATATTAATTTCTAATGACACTAACCAAATGATAAAACCTATTAAATTAACATTTCTAAAGGAATATTTGCATACATACCACTCCATCACTATGCATTCNAGATACAATCATTTCGCATTTTATCTCTGAGTGTCCAACCACTCATCTGCCTAAGCATTTTCATCTTAGCAATAATTAATTATTTTCAATGCTTCTCTTTTAAATGCAAACATTATGTGCTATAAAAACATTGCAGGTCTACGCAGTGTTTTTCTATTACACAATAGCTCCGATGCATTCCTCCACTTCTACCACCTGCTTGAATTCTACTGTTAGCATCCCCATCTATATCATCATTGTTTTGAACAACAGACCCGATACATCCAAAATGATAACTCATTTTAACGATTTAATCACACATAGCTGCAACTCTGGTACTATATCTACTACTACAACTAAAATTACATTATATGTATTCAGTTTTAGATCTACTCAAACGAAAGCCTTTAGATTCCAATGCAGACCTCCATAATTCAAGTTTTTCTTCAAAACTTTCTCTAGTCTTATCCATAAGCAGGAGATCATTAGCAAAAAGCATAAACCAAGGTACATCCTTCTGTAATTGTCCAATAAGAGCTCCATAACTAAGCAAAAATACATGGGCTTAACGCCGATCCCTAATATAATTCAACTAAAATAGTAAAATGCTTTATCAATCTCTCTTCTTGTCAAACACAAGTAACAGTTCTAGCATATTAATGACTTGAATATAAGTAATATCAACACATTTCTTTTCCTAGAACTCTCCAAATAATTTTTCTTGGAACCTTATGGTAAGTTTTTTTATAAATCAATAAAAATCATATGTAGATCCTTCATACTCTCTCTATACTTCTCCAACAAACCTCTCAATAAATGTACTTCCATATTAGGCTTGCAGGACATAAATCCAAACTAGTTATGAGAAATCTTTGTATCACATCTAAACATATATTCAATTACTCCCTCCCATATTTTTAATGTATGACACATCAACTTAATTCATCTATAATTAGCACACTCTTATGCGTCCTCTTTACTCTTAAATGTCATGATTTCGGTGTTATAAATGTAAAAATAAAAAATTAGGTGTTTGATATGTAAATATATAGAAATTGAGTGGCATGTATGTAAATCTTGAAATCATCTTTTTCTTTGGGGGTTCTATATATACTTACCACCTAAAATAAGAATTTTCCCTAGCATTTTTCTTTGAGGTTTTTACAAACCCACCAACTAATATCTAAGGATTTACAACTCAAACACCTAAGCTTTAATATTTGCAAATTAACCAACCAAAACATTTACCTCCTCAAATTTGTCACTCATCATTAGTGACATTGTTTGCCTCCGTCGCATTGCACACATTCGTCATTCGCTCATTATTTACCCCTAAAAACATCATTTGTGATGATCCTTCCGTGCCACCATTGGAGCATTTCGTTTTTTTTCTCAATGTTTGCTCATAGTGTTTGTAGCCCCAAACATACATTACACTCTTTATGAGGAAGCTCATGGCTTGTAACTCGCATAAAAACCTTATCCAGTTTCATTTGCCACAACTCCTTATCATTCAAAATGATTCGCCAAAATGCATAAATCAACATTAATAAGGGTGTAATAAATTAAATAACGTAGATAGAAGATTGGCTCATCATGCGATCTAGATTACCTTCATTTAACTTCTAAGTGGGGATCAATAAAAATAGTCATATAGGTAGCGGATTTCAAACTTGAAGCTTCGGATTACCCCCATGTGGGCTCTAAATATTTGACACCCCAGACTCTCTTTGGTCGAGAGCATTGTATTTAGGTATTCAGGGGTCAAGTTTTCAGAGAACATGCTAGATTATAAATAAGAAACTACCCATAGATTTTGTCCTTAATTTGTGGGGACTTTTTAATTTGAGGTACAAGGTGTTTGTTTTTTGTTCTTTTTAAAGGAACTCTGAGTCGTAAACTTATCTATTTATATGTCGTCTTTATATGATTCCTTTTTTTTTTCTGAATAAATCTCCCTCCCGGATCAAATAAATGATCTAAGGATGAAAGAAATTTGAAAAGACGAGATATGTGACAAAAATAGACAAACAAATTTAAAAATAAAAACATGGAGGGCTTATATAAGGGTGATCCTCGTGTGATAGATCGAGAGTATACGTCCAAATAAAATCAAATCAAAATACATTGAAACATGATATCCATGAAGAAAATCTTTATATAAACCACAAATAACCAAATGAACATATTTATTTGGTTAATTAGAACTTGGAGAACACCCCAGAATACTATCGATAAAAGGGGTTTTACTTACATTATCATAAGCTGGTGAGATAGAACACCAAATGATAGTTATTTTGTATGAAAATGCTCTGATGCTTTCAAATCTCTCGCTAAGCCACATGGCAAAGAGTGAGTCTCTCACATCTCAAATGAGTAGCGACTCATTGGCATGTGAAACCTACAAAACAACCAAATTGCTCAATAGGGATACCCCTATTCTTCAAAGCTCATCGACCCATAAAGGCGGAGGGTGAATCATCGTATGTCGAATGGCAACAGCTCATTAGTAATCAAGTCGTCAAGTCGATACCAACGAAGTCAAAACAAGATGACATGGCTCAATAGGGCTCAACAACATGAAGAGTAGACTAATTCCTAAGCAAGTAGAGGTAGTCAGGGCAGGATACCATGGATCCATAATCCCAAGCCACTAGGACCCTGTGTTTAATTAGTCGTGAAGCTACTCGACCCAACACGACCAAAGATCCCTTGTCAGGAATCCATGAATTATGTCACCCAAGGGAATACCAGTAGCCCTAAGGTCAAAAGAATGAAACTCTATTCCTTTGATCAATGTTGGTAGAGCTTAAAGAGGTCAGACCTATACCCACCAAATAAATAACATGGATGCCATAGGAAATAAGGGAAAGAGGGGTCCAGATAAAAAGCTTTCAACGCTCTCAACATAGAATTTACACAATGTCTGGGTCGAGGAAACCTTTAACACCCTAAGTGCACTAGACAATCACTCAAGTAGAAATCTATTTTAGGCCAGTCGAATTGGAGAAGCGCGGGGGCTTCTCCTCAGGTATATGTAATAAGATACAATTATTTACCACAATCCAAGATGTGAAAGCCCTATTAAACATGCTTGGATATATAGTCATGCATGCAAACTGTTTTAAAACCGACTCGAAGGCCATAAGGAATATTAAGTGCAAGTTTTAAAAGTCTTGAATATTTTAACTCTAAATCTTAATTAATATTAATATTTTATTATTAAGATTTTGTAAAAAAAGTTTAAAGTTTTAGATTCCTTAATGAGCCTAGATTATTTTTCATGATCAATCTTAGGCAAACAATAAACCGAAGGAAACACTAAAATAAAGCAGTCAAAAAACAAAAGTCAAGGTAAACTAAGCAAAATATAAGAGCAGGTTGGTTCCGCTGAGTCAACAACATCCCTCAGAAAAGCAACAAAGCAGTCCAACTCTGTAAATACATGTCTGAACTTGATTTCATAGAAGAGTAGAAATTCAAAATTAAGATACGGGACATGAGGTACTACTCCGATTCTTGTCATGTGGTTCTCGCGCCAAAAACCTCAAAACTTGTGCTCGTATCTTATCTCCAAGACAAACTTCATAATAGGACTATATTAAATACACGATAAAAGAAAAATAAATGACTCAACCTATAGAAAATGTCAACACAGGTTACCATGCAGCGTACGCAAGTCATGTCTGATGGAAGGAGCTTATAGCAACATCTATAAGAAAAGGGATAACATATAAATCATGACATCGCTCCTCCTTTATTAAACATGTGTGTGTGTGTATTCAGGCATGACTCCCTGCAAGAAGATTAACCTAATACACTATTGCACATGTCCACACCCACTAAACACACAAAAACATAAATAAAGTGATGCCTAGCGAAGGTAGTCAAACCACCAAAGAACAATAGCCAGACATAAAAAAAACAACATACCACCCTAATCCTCACCTAGCACACCATCTGATGAAAAATGTTCAAATCAACATCTAAGTGCTCAAGGTAAAGTCTCAGGTATGTATGACTTTAATGAGATCACCATATCGACTCCGCCTTAAAGATTGAAGGGATCTAACAAATGTCGCTCAAGGTGGATTTTAAGATAGAGTTGGTCTTACATATTGTCTAGCTTGATATTTGCATAATTTTAAAATTAGGATGAATATCATAAGTCAAAAAATAAATTTTTTTTTATTTTTAAATATGGTCATTAAATGCATACATGTAGCATGCAAGGTGACACGTTAGATCCCTTGGTTCCTTAGCATAGTCATACAAAGGTTGATCCCAATGCAATAACTCGCATTGCTCATCGGAATTTGTTTGTTAAATAATGCTTGTTAATGCATCGTGTCCAACACGGGGTTACTCTCCTAACGAGTCTAACTCACTATTGAAACACAAATGCAGATGCAAGTACAAACATACAACATGCAAGATCACAAATCATGTAAATGACAAACTCAAGTGCAGATATGTTGCATACTCAGTGAGTTAAGAGCATACTCAGTGAGTTAAGAAGGCTCTAAGGCATAACCCTGATTGAGCACACAATGTCAAAAAAAATTGTGGTGTTCAAGTATGACACCACAAGAGACGTGGTGGTATGTCCTCTATATAGAAAATTCCCGCACCGACTGACTAGCATTGCTAGCAACCATTCACCACAAAATGTAAATATCAAACCATACACACATATGAGTATATACTTGCAGTGATGCCACAAGGGTTGGTGCTCTTTGAGACACTAAACATAGGCATGTGCTAAAGGCAAAAGATTTAAATTTTCATCATGAAAATGAATTTATCACATAATATAACAGAAAAAAAATCTAATTTTCATTCACATATAATTATGAACTCAATCATTTCATATGAGGAATGCAAAGGATGCAAGTGCAAATGCAAAGACATAAATATGTACGTGGAGTTGGCCATCTACCTATTAGTTTGACCGGGGTGATCAACCAGATGTCATGGTCAACGGGGTCCTTCGGGCCAGGGCGATCAAGTGAACCAAAGTGATTGGTCAACCGGATCGGGGTGGCCAGTAGGACCAAAGCAGTTAGTTTACTGGATCGGGTCAGACTTAAGTGATCAGTTAATCGAGCCAAGGTAGTCGGTCAACCGGACCTAGGCAACTGGTCGGACATAAGTTGCCAGTCGAGTCGGCCAGGGGTGGCTAATCGAACCTAAGTGACACATGCAATGTGCTACATGCAAATTGTGATCAAACATACAAGCATATGTAAACATCCATATCGATTGCGAGCTTTACTTGTCCTAGTGATCTTAAGGGAAAACCATAAAGGTAATTGACATAATTAAGCAAGCATTGCTACAACACAACATGAGACAAACTTTTATTTGATTGGTGCAAAGAATTTTTGTTGAGAAAAGCCTTCATGGCATAGGGAATGCCAAAACCTTGAGACTTTTTGTTCTCTATGCCCAAATGGTAGACTTCTCTCTTCTGGTCATGCGGGTGAAATCGCCAGAGCAAATACGAGATTGAATGATCCCGACATTTTGAATTTACGTTTAGAAGGGAATGGTTAGGTTCACTCTTCGGATTCACAAGGGAAAGTCCACCGAAAAGCTCATAACCTTACATTGGCTTCCTGTAAGCACAACAAATACCTAGCCTAGTATCTCTAACAAATCCATACCTAAGGTGCTCTAGAAATGAAAATGTAAGGGTTCAAAGAAGTTATGCCTTTGTGGTGGTTTGTTGAAGCCTGACTTTGCTCCGGAAGAAGCTCTCTTTAATGTAGGAGAACTAACGATGCCCTTGAACTCCATGCTCCTTCTCCAAAGTAAGAAAGACGCTCTCCTCGTCGGAGGGATGGTGAATTTTGCTAGAGATTTCTTTCTCTAGAGAAAGATGAAGCTCTCTCTCATCGCAGAAGTGGATGATGAGTTTACCAGCGTATGACCTTCTCCCAAGCTAGGATGAAGTTTTCCTAGCCTTGATTCTCAAAACGTTCACCCGAGAAGAAATAACTCGCCAAAAGAGATGAAGAATAGAGAAAATAAAGAGGAAGAAGAAACCAACTCCTTACCCTTTTCCTTAAAGAAAAGTGATGCTCTCCTCCAAAGATCCTTGCTTCACACACTTTTTCTCCAAGCTTCCAAGTGCTTTCTCCCCTTCAAGATAAAAAGCTCTCAACCCCCTCTAAACCGAAATGAAGTCTCTATCTACGAGGGAAATGAGACTAGCCCAAATTAAGCCTCGAGCCAACTAGCCTTCCATCCAATTTTTGCCATAATTGGTCTGATTAAGCCTTTAGGAAGCTTCCAAAATCTTTTAAAAAGTGGCATGATTACCTCCCTTTTTGCCTCCCCCACGTAATTTTTCCATGTTTAATGAGATCTTAAATTTTTGCTGCATGGGGGGCAGTGTTGGGGTCAAAAAAGATCAAAAAATTGGAAAAAAATGCATCCTGAAACTCAACTAGCGTCAAGGCGACACGACCATGGCATCTTGGAGCCCAATTAAACGCCTTGGCGATCAGGCACCAGAAGTTGGCACATACTTTCCGGATACTCGGGAAACATAGTTTTCAAAGCAATTTGGGAACCTAGGTGCTAGTAGGTTGGCGCCTACTTTCCCAGGGATTGAGAAAATGCAGTTTTGTATGTCTAGTCTCTCGGGACTGGCACCTAGACATCAGTCTAGCAAAAAAAAAACCTATTTTTTTCTTGTAGATTGTTCGATAGAGGGTTTCTTTGATCCGTAAGCTACAGGAGATTACATATGATTGAAATGTGTTCTCATAACTTCAAAAATACAAAAATAAGTATTTTGATCGGCAAATCATCAGGAAAATAGTCGTCAACTGTCTCCTTGGACCATAGTGCAGGTAGGGTATTCCGGACTTTAAATTTTGCCTAGATGATCACAAAAAGGTCCTCATTGATCCAAAAGCCACGAAAAATTATGTATCGCTAGAATACCACCCAATAACTCAAAAATGAACATTCTAGGAGTTCCAAACTAGGTTTTTTGGTGTCAACAGGCGTCCCAGACTCCCGCAGGGGTAGAATCGGCATGAACCCCAACTTTTCTCAAAAATGTGCGTGGGAGATCTCAACAACTACCCTTGGCCTCAGAAGACTCCAGGATGACAGAGTTGGGTCTCTCAACATCAGAACGAATGTAAAAACACATTTGAAGTTGGGGCTAACACCACCTCACGATGAATATTCTCGAATAGGGTCAAGTCAGTACCGACCTTGATTTCATGCTCAGGGCACATATCAGAAGGTTTGGTAGGTTGTCTTGGACAACAGGAACCTAAGCATAGTCCTGTATCCTTAGACAAACATCTTGCTCATGCGACATCAAAAATTAATGCTAACATTTTCTCATAGGTGCACATTTGTATAGTTAATTACTCCACATAACAAAAGAGCACTTTTGATTAAGGCAGCTCATTAATTATTGAATATTCAGTACATAATAGCTACATACTTAGTTTTTAGGTTATAAATTTTATCTCCTTGAGTTTTAAAGTGGATGACGGGGGAAATGACGATGAACACAATTAAGATCTCATGAACACAATTTAAGTTGACATTATCAATGATCATCATGGTCCTTGATCTATTTAGTTAGAAGATGTAGTCGACACAACCTGACCAAAAAATCATTGCCGACAATCATGAATGTCGTCCAAGGGACAATAATAAATCTTAGGTGGATATTAATTTAAGATAACAAATTTAACTTGACATTAGCTGACAAAATACTTTATGCCAATAAGATCAAACTTTATAATTGATATCTCAAATAGTAGAAAGTTATTAGGTAGTATAATAGCTATAGTCATGATTGTAATATAATGATGTCATTTAGCGACAACCATCAAATCAGAGGTTATGGTAATGATCACTACTTTTTATAGAGTCGTTGAGCCCAACCATACAGATGGAGAACCCTGATCACGTCTTTACTAGCGCGAGAATGCTTTGATGATACACTAAATATGAAATTTGTAATTTATTAGCTGAATTCAATCAAAAGTTTGTCATTCTCAATAAAATATTATTGAGGATGAATGAAAATTGTTTTAAGTTCTAAGTGATTAATTTTAACTTTGGATATTTAAGTTTAATACTTTAAAAACTTAATTTGAAAGGCATAAATCAAAACTTCAGATTTCATGTCTCACACCTAAACTTTCTTATCTCTCACACCTAAACTTTCATATCTACACAATCTACGTCTAGCATAGTGTATTTAATAGTGGCATTTTTAATTTAATATTAAAAAATTGAGAGCAGTTTGTAAATATGAAAATTTAGGTGTGAGAAGTGTAAATAAATACCAATTATATACTATTTATGTAAATGCCCTAAAATATTTTCCTTACAATTTGTAAATTATTATATAATAACATAATAATACATATATGATCACAATTAAAATCTTTATATATAAATAGGGCCTCTCTGGAAACAATGGTAGCAAAAATATTGAAAGCTCCTTCTAATAAAAATAAACAACTTACGTGAGCAGCAGGCTTCAAGCCTGCGCGAGCAGAGCCCCTGAGAGCGCTGTGATTGTACGACTTAGTTTACAAAACATATACTAAATCAAATACATGACGTGACTCTTGCATGTTACACTCGATGTGCGCTAGAAAATCCAGCGGTGGTATAGTAGCGATTATCGCGTTGTACGAGAATTCAACACACATAGAGATGAAAGAGAAACAAACAGTGATGACTCCAAAAACTTTTACGTGGAAAACCTGGAAAGAGAAAAAATCACGGGGTCTGACCCAATTGTCAAAATCCACTATTAACTGATAATTAGAGAGACCCCTTATCCCACAGACGGGAAATGATTATTAGTTTTTCAAATTATAATGTCGACTGACAGCTACTAGTTAGCGGTGATTGACAGAGGTCGGCAGTGATCGACGATAATCAACGACAATCGATAAAGATCTATGGTAGTCGACGGACGTCAACGATGGTCGACTGCAGTTGATGATGATGATCGACGGTGGTAGACGATGGCCGGCGGTGGTTGCCGACGGTCGATGGTGATCGACAGTGGTCGACGGTGGCAGGGATGATGTTGGACTTGAACTTTTTTTCAAAGCCTCAAGTTCTCTCTCAAGTCTCCTCTCCATCTTATGAGAGGAGAGAGACTCTATTTATAGTGTTTTGAGTGCAATTAATGCAAGAATATGATCCATTTTGATCGGACGGTCCAGAGAGCTTTCCTCGATCATATAGCGTTTAATGGATATTTGAGTACATTAACGATATCAGAATTGAGCAATCTTGGTCTCATTTGACTCATCTTGTTGAGATGCTCAATTCAACATCCGTTTAACTTTCCAAATGTGTCCGAAAATCCTTCAAAAGTGATTTACTGATTTAATATTGGTTTGATCAGACTCAAATTGGATTAATTTTTATATCATTATGTCTGTCTCATCGAGCCGATCAGTTTGACCATAACTTTGCTGAAATCGGATCTTTGGATGACTTTTTAACAATATTTGAATATTTTTTGTTCAAAATATTACCTTGAGATTTATCCCGGATGATAAAAATTTTTTGTTGTCGTATCAACACTAATTTGAGAGGAAAAAATTCTAACTGATTTTACATCATAAAAAATAAAAATAAAAATTTACATACATCTTCTGCCACTGACCTTTTACATGACAATATAATATCTGCAGAGCTCCAGG
>JXCR01146850.1:24988-39230 GCA_002079205.1 Phalaenopsis hybrid cultivar | reverse complement strand
CTAAAACAATGGGCTACATGATTTCAATAGAAAATCCAGACAACATATTTATTAGTTCTTCAGTTTGCAAGAGCATTGAACAACATCGAGAGCCAGTTTATTTCACTAAAAGTGACTGGAAGATTGGATCTCACTTCCAAATGGGCTTTAATATGGGTGAATGGGTGTGCACACACGCATATTTTTCTTCCTTTTTACAATGTTAATGGCCGTGCACACATGCGTATGTGTTGAGAATTGTATATGGTTCATAGCCTTATTTGTAAATAGGAAAAATAGAAGAAGTCTACAGATTTATTTGTAAGGAATGTTGTAAGGCTTTATATGAGTCCAAGTCATTAATAAATAGATGAGATTTTTTGAGCAATTATNTTTTTTTATATATATATATATATATATATATATATATATATATATATATATATATATATATATATGCCACCTCGTCACTTTTTAAAAGTTAAAAATATAAAAAAAGCAAAATTTATGTGTTAGATCTGTAAATACATAAAAATTGGGCAGTATGTATGTAAATGACCATTTCTTAAATTATAATTCCTGAACCTCAATCAACCAGATATGCTCAGAACTTGCAAATCCTGCTTGAAAAGGGAGGCTGAGACCACTCTCAACCTCTTCAGATCTAAAAAATATATCATCTTAGAATTATAGATAGGGAAATTCAAATACATACCACATACTTATGTATTTGCATATCTAGCACCTCAAATTTGATATTTACATATATAATACTTTTGTATTATAAACTTATGCATGAAAAGGCGTACGTCACATTTAACAAGTGAGTAATCGTGATATTTTGATGTGATGTTAAAAAATTTGAGTGGTATGACAGTATATATCAAAGTTCAGGTGTTAGATATGAAAATATATAAGAATTGTGTGGTATGTATGTAAATGCCCCTTATATATATTATCTATTAAAAAAGAAATTTCGAGGGATGTAGAATTACTCGCAAGTGAAAAGCAGATTTACAAAATCATAATAATAATTTTCTGTCGGAACCATAAGTCGCCCAGCTGTCTAACATGTGAGCATTCTTCACTACTACCAACTGCTAGAAATTTACAACTTCAACCCACTAATAGCACTAAAATGTAAATGAAATTTACCCTCTCAAGAAGATTGAGATCAAACTGCAATTTTTTTCTCAAATTATTAAGAGGTTTGAGGATGTGGCAGCAACTCAAAATTTAAATCCAGTAAATATTGGATTTCAGCAAGAGACGAGACCTTAAAATCGGGTTGTTGATCTTTCGATAAAGATTCGAGAGGGCCATACCTTCCACTTTCATCTAATAAACATGTAAAGGCTCCAGCTTGCTTGCCACAAGTCACCTATTTGGGATTAGAAGAATCATATGTCAGTACATCATAAGTTAAGAAAAAGAATATAGATGCAATAAATAGTGAAGATTGAGCATAGAGAATCTCCTCTATAATCAATACTCATCTTTGGGTAAGATACATGAAGTATGCTTGGGGCGCATTTGGTTGTTTTATAGAGCAAAGCGAATATTTTGTTTTCCCTCGGTTAGAATTTTTATTTTTCAAACAAATTTGTGAAATTTGATGAAATAATATTTTTTCAAAATTCTAACTTCAAGCAAGCCCTTAGCAGTTTTCTGGTTGAGAGGTAAAGAAACTTTTAAACGAGGCAATTATATACATACCAACCAATTCCTATGTATTTACATATCCAACATCTAAAATTTACTCTTTACATTTATACCACTCAAGGCTTTCATATTACATAAAAAATACCATTATTTTAACTTTAAAAATGTGAAATATATCTTTTCAAGCTTTGATGCTCAACAACCTCAGAACTACTATTGCTTTTCTTGTCATGTTTTAGGAGACCACCAAAGGAATGTGAGAATTTCAATATCCAACAAACTTTCAGGAAAATTGTATTAACATTACTAATGTAAAAACCTTCTACTAGGACAGTCTCTTCATAACGAGGTTGATAAATCTATACAAGATAAGTAAGATGTAGATTGTTGTAGCTAAATCTGGCTTTGAAGCTACATACAAGGTCATCGTCTGTTCTACTAGCTAAATAATGTTGATTAAAATTACAGTTTAGTATAATTAAACTTCTTTTACTGCAAAATATGATCCTTACCAATGACAATCATGCACTATTTGTACTTCATTCAATCATATCCTCCATGAATAAATAAAAAATATTAAAGTGAACTGGCACTTCATTAACATGCAGTGTCTTCACTCCATACGTCTATAAGGAAAAACGTCCAGCTAATATCTTTACCAAGGTTCTGAGACCTCTTCATTTTTTTGAGTTTTTGCAAAAGCTTTAACTTATTGATATTTAAACACCAAATTGAGGAGTGCTGATAAATTAGAATAACATCTTATTACTATACAATACATCATCATATTTGAGGACATTCTCCTATTATCCTCCATAAATATTTTTCCTCTTTGCCTATATATAGGCAATTGTATTCGGTCAATAGGACAAAACAAAAAAATCTCTTTAAAACTGACAACAAAAATGAATAAATACAAGTATCGGATTCTGATGCTAGTTGCATTATTTTTCCCCTAAAATAANTCCAGGTAATATCTTTACCAAGGTTCTGAGACCTCTTCATTTTTTTGAGTTTTTGCAAAAGCTTTAACTTATGGATATTTAAACACCAAATTGAGGAGTGTTGATAAATTAGAATAACATCTTATTACTATATAATACATCATCATATTTGAGGACATTCTCCTATTATCCTCCATAAATATTTTTCCTCTTTGCCTATATATAGGCAATTGTATTCGGTCAATAGGACAAAACAAAAAAATCTCTTTAAAACTTACAACAAAAATGAATAAATACAAGTACCGGATTCTGATGCTAGTTGCATCATTTTCCCCCTAAAATATGCTCATGAGAAATTAATATTAATTGCCAAATCCTATGCATAAAAAATACTATTAGTTGACTACATTGCAATTTGACTAATATATGATAATTTAGTTTGTGTAATATGTTATCATATCTAAATTATCACACTGCGAACTTATTTATAATAAGAATTTACATTATCTATTATTATAATTTTTTTAAGTACTTCACAGTTAGTAATCACATCTGACATGGTATCAAAGCCTACCGAACTTCCTATGCCTCTTTATCTCCTTTCAATTGAGTTTTCTATTTCCAACCCTCTACATTGAATCAATCCCGACATCTTAAACTTGAAGTAGCTAGTCCTCCAAGTGAGTCACCTCTATCAAAGAAGACAAGAACTCCATCATTGCATTTCTAAACCTTGATCATTAAAGACTATATACTCCAGTCTGTGGCCTCCTCTTCCTCTTANATTATAATTTTTTTAAGTACTTCACAGTTAGTAATCACATCTGACATGGTATCAAAGCCTACCGAACTTCCTTTGCCTCTTTATCTCCTTTCAATTGACTTTTCTATTTCCAACCCTCCACATTGAATCAATCCCGACATCTTAAACTTAAAGTAGCTAGTCCTCCAAGTGAGTTACCTCTATCAAAGAAGACAAGAACTCCATCATTGCATGTCTAAACCTTGATCATTAAAGACTATATACTCCAGTATGTGACCTCCTCTTCCTCTTGGAAAACCTCTATAGTGATTGGCATCCACAAGTCTCAGGACCATATAAGGGAAACCCACATTTGGTGACCACTGTCTACTATCACAAGATGTCTTCACTATCATCTTGAGTTCGTTGGGGAGTGTTACTATATCAAAATTATCACATATGCCAACTTATTTATAATAAACATATGCACTATTTATTATTACAATATTTTTCATTATTGAGATATTCTATTCTACTTTATTTTCCTTAATTGCTATTTTCTCATGCCTTCTACTAGAAAGACAACCCAGCATTCTCTATCCTTCCAATACAATGCACACCCTAAAAGTATAAAAACTATATGCTAAAGCACAAGTTCCTGCATTCCATTGCAAAATTAAAATGGGAAATAACTTTAAGAGTTGGAATCTCACTAGAAAAAGAACAGCAACTGAAAGAAAAATCCCTGTCACTAACGTCTCTTAAAACTGTGGTCTTTAAGATGGCTAGATTGCAAATGATTTAGGTCCCTTTTTCATTATCTGGAACATTGCCTTTTGGGTAATGAAGCTTAAATGCATACAAGATCTGAGAGGCAAGGTATCCATATGAAATTTAAATGCAATGGTAGTTTTCAGTTGCCAAAACACTGAGAGCGTATAATATTTGTCCTAGTACCTATAAGTAGTATTAAAGAAATGCCTTCACTTCTATATGGCTGCAATTTGCAATGATAGCACCAAAACCATATAACGACTAAAAATCGGGGAATGACAAACAATGATCAAACAACCCAAAGTCGCTTTCTTACTTGATAATATAGACCATAGTGCCCTAACATAAATTAAAACTTGGAAGGCACTCCAAGAAATCATCTAATCAAAAACTTTTAAATGGCCTGAAGTCTTGAATTATAAGTTCTAAATATATAAGAAAAATTCATAATATAGCAAAAACATCCCATTCAAGCAAGCACTGTGACTGAAAATTAATGAACAAAATAATATAAACAATACGGTTCTGGCTACAACATTTGAGCCAACGTAAAGCCATGGGATGAACAGATAAAACATAAACCACATTACTTTGGCAATGATCTAAGATCAAGCATAAATATATGTGCTGCATAACATTGCCAAGAGAAGAACCACTTTAATGAGGATAGAAGTTTTGAGGAAATGTTTCGCGAACAAAGTGTTTCTATTTGATAAAATAATCTTCTATATCTGCATCTAATAAACTTACATCATCCCTGAGGCTATCACCTATCATCATAACTTCGTTAGGTGGAATACCCCAAGATAAGCAAATGTGCAACAAAGGAGCAGGGTTAGGCTTATATGGACGAAATTCCCTGCTCAATGCTGGAGCAAACTTCAGCTGAAATGACAATAGAAGAAACGTTGACAGTCATTTGTATAATAAGCAACCATTACCATAGCTGAATAATTTCATGAAAATCAAAAAATGCTCATAAAAAAAGAAAATTTTGAAAAGGACTTTCTAAAACAATGGGCTACATGATTTCAATAGAAAATCCAGACAACATATTTATTAGTTCTTCAGTTTGCAAGAGCATTGAACAACATCGAGAGCCAGTTTATTTCACTAAAAGTGACTGGAAGATTGGATCTCACTTCCAAAGGGACTTCAATATGGGTGAATGGGTGTGCACACACGCATATTTTTCTTCCTTTTTACAATGTTAATGGCCGTGCACACATGCGTACGTGTTGAGAATTGTATATGCTTCAGAGCCTTTTTTGTAAATAGGAAAAATAGAAGAAGTCTAGGGATTTATTTGTAAGAAATGTTGTAAGGCTCTATATAAGTCCAAGTCATTAATAAATAGATGAGATTTGTTGAGCAATTATTTCAATTTGGTATCCAAGCTCTAACCTAACGCATCTCGCTCGATCTTGAAACTCCCAATTTTCTCTTCTTTGGCGTCGTCCTCTCGAGGCACGACTAGTCGGGATTAATGTAGTCCTCACAATCGTGATTAGGGCAGCGACAAGTTGGGATTGAAAAGCAGCAACAACACGACGAGTCGGGATCATGAAGCAGTCGCGACAAGTAGGGTCGGGATCGACGTCGTCCTTGCGAATTAGTCGCGATTAGTGGCATCGTCCTGGCGAAGTTAGGTCATGGCAGCATAGGAAGTTAGGTCTGGTGAAGTCTTGCTTGCGGCTTAGGAGTGAGGAAGGCAACGGAGCAAGGTGTTTGTTTTTGGAGTTGCACTCAACGACAAGGAGGCGAAGAATCGAAACGGTTGCCGTTTTGCATACGGGACAAAGAGGTTGTAGCTTCGTCCGGGCTAAGGTAAAGCTGATCACACGAACTTACCAGAAGGAAGTCATGTGTCATCAAGGCTTGATCTTTCTAATTGAGAATGACAGGAGACGAAGATAGTGGAGGAACTAAAGGATTGAAATTTTTGGGAAAGATAGATCCTGAAGTTTTGAAGATCTTGGTTGGGCTCATACATGGAGCTACAACTTTCGAGAAGTGGGAGGCCTAAGCAAGGCTCGCCAAAACCACCCAAGGAGAGAGAGATGGGTGGACATGAACAATCTAGAGGCTGTGGTCGAAATTGTGGGGGCCAAAGGGGTGGAAGAGGGGACCACCGGGTGAATTTTATGGTAACGGAGAACAAGGGAGAGACAGGCGTGGTCTTTACCAACGAGGATCACGAGTTATTGAAGATGTTAAAGAGGAAGCAAAGAGCTGTGAGTGATGTGACTGAAGAAGCATCCACCTTATCGTCATTCAAGGGGAACACTGCTACTTATGCTCACTCTGTCAAATTTACTCTTGAAACACATGCTCTTACATTTATATCAACCACAAGATCACCAGAATGAACATTAGATTCTGGTGCATCTTGACATGTGACAGGTGTCGCTAGTTAGTTGTCTTTCTATACTCACCTAGAAGTTCCGAAGAGCATTCAGACTGTTAATGGTACAACACAGTCTATGTTTGGTAAGGAAGTAGTGAGGTGTACCAAATCTATAATTATGCTCAATGTTTTGAATGCTCCTTCATTTCCAGTGAACCTTTCATTCATTAATGTCATTATGCTCCAACTAAAATTTGATGTTTTATTTGATATTCTTGAAGTGATATTTCAAGAGAAGGGGACTGACATGTGACATAATGAACTTTGGTACTTAGATAGAGAGTAGATGAACTCAGCCTTGACATTCATGTCAAAGAGTGCTGGAGTAGAAGGATCTAAGAGTGTGGAAGATGTGTTGTTGCTACATCAAAAGCGCACGAGACACTCTTTATTTAGTTATTGAGTCGTTTGTATACGTCTCTATATGAAAATGCAAATAAACAAAAAATAATGAGTGATGCTTGTGAATTCGGTAAGCATACGAAGAGCTCTTATGTCAAATCTAGTAATAGCTCGTGTTTTTGATTTGGTGGACTCAAATGTATGGGGACCTTGCTCTATAACTTCAAAAAATAACTACATATATTTTGTGGCTTTCATTGATTATTTTTCTCATATCATTTGGTTATATCTGATGTGAAATAAAAGTGATGTATCTATCTGTTTTAAAGACTTTCACAAGGCGATTCAGACTCAATACGGTGCAATAATGAAGGTATTGAAGTCTGATAATGGGAAGAGTATACCAACAACACGTTTGAAGAGTATCTATCTGCACAAGAGATACAACATCAAACCACATGCTCATACACACCAACACAAAACAGAGTAACAAAGATGAAGAATAAAAACCTTCTAACGATATCTCGAAGCATGATGATCTCAATGAATGTCTCAAAACACTTGTGAGAGAAGACTGTTTTGACAACTGCTCAATTGATCAACAAAATATCCTCAAGAGTGTTAGAGTGACAATCTCCTTGTGAGTTGTTATAATAGCGGATCCTCCCATTGAAGATATTTGGTTGCGTATGTTTTGTGAAGGATAATAGACCGTTAATAAAGAAACTGGATCATAAAGCTGTGAAGTGTATTTTCTTGAGTTACTCTGCCACTAAGAAGAGTTATGTTTGTTGGAGCCCAATAAAGAAGAGACAATTTGTGAGTATGGATGTAACTTCTATGAGAATTCAAACTATACTACACCTTGGAAGTAACCTCACCCTTTCACGACTCACCAATACAGGAGGTATGAGGCGAGAGGGCGAGAGGGCGAGAGTAGTGATGTTGAGAGATTGGTGCATGTTGGGACTTGCCTTTTCCCGTTGTGTAGGAAGGATAGACAGAGAAAGAGCCAAAAAACAAGACAAATGAGCCCGAATGTGGTGAGTTTCAAGCTCAAGGGGAGTCGCGGGTGTATGCAAGGAGATGGTAGAATGTGAGAACAGTGTCTGTCGTGCCACTTATGTCAACAAGCCCCTTGTCCTGGTCTATCCCGACTCTTGAGCACCTACACCATCCACCTTGAATTAGATTACATAGGTGTTATGATTCCTCTCCCCTCTCCTCCCACTCTCAAAACATTAAGGAGAACCTCTCACAGCAATGCAGACCATCCTTCTAATTGTTATTCTCCTAATTATATCAAATTTTCACATGACATTACTCAGTTTATCTAATGCTCCAACGTATCACCTTTACACGGAGCATTCATTGCATCTTTGGACAGTGTCTCTATGTCTAAGTGTTGGCAGATAACTGAGGAGGATTCAAAGTAGAAGGCTATAATGTCAGAAGAACTTGGTGCTCTCGATAAGGACATGACTTGGGAGCTCACTTTATTGCCAATAGAGGAAAGAAAAGTCGATAGCAAATGGGTCTTCAAAGTAAATCAGGCCTTAAAAGTAAAGATTGATATCTACAAAGCACTGTTGGTGGGGAAAGGGTATATTCGACTATGATGGGATATTTGCATTAGTGCCAAAGATGAGCACAGTCAGGACACTGATCTCCCTGACTGTGAATGGTGGATGAAGATTACACAAATTGGATATAAATAATGTGTTTCTTCATGGGGATCTGCTAAAAGAAGTGTACTTAGAGATACCCCCAGGCTTGGACATAAACAAAACAGAGGGCAAGGTATGTAGACTGAGGAAGTCTGATATAGTTTGAAATAGTCTCCTCAAGCATGGTTCAACTGGTTCAGGAGAGCAAAAGTAGGCAAGAGCTATCAACAAATCAATGCTAACCACACAGTATTCTTTCGACGACATGGTGGTTACATTACTATTCTAGATGTGTAAGTGGATGATATGATTGTCAATGGTAATAATGAAGGAGAGATTGCACAGTTGAAGAAAAGTTTGGGCAAAGAGTTTGGGGTGAAGGACTTAAGACAACTTAGATACTTCCTCAGAATTGAGGTGCCTTGTAGAGCAGAGGAAATTATTCTATCTCAGAGAAAGTATGTGCTAGATTTGCTCGTAGAGTGAGCATATTGGGATGCCAGCTTAGACTTTCACCAATTGATCAGAAGGGGAAGTTGAGAGCAGAGGCAGAAGAGCTAGCTGATTGTGAGAAGAACTAGAGCTTGATAGGTCATCTCATCTATCTGAGTCACACTATCCTGACATATCATTTGTAGTAAGCGTAGTTAGTCATTAGATACAGGATCTGAGGAAGGACCACATTGATACCGTGTATCAGATTCTGAGATACCTAAAGAGTACGCCAGGGAAGGGATTGATCTTCAGAAAAAAAATGGGCATTTAGGTATTAAGGGATATTGTGACTCTGATCGGGCTAACTCTACTGACGACAAGAGGTCCACATCAAGACACTGCATGTTTGAAGGGGGGCAATTTGTTGTCTTGGAAAAGAAAGAAACAGTAAGTAGTTTTGAGGTCAACGACAGAGGCAGAGTACAAAGTCATGGGCTTAGGAGTTGTCGAGATATGGTTGAGAGCTCTATTGGTAGAGCTCAAGGTGGACCAAGAAGCTCAAATGAAGTTGTGGTGCGACGACAAGTCAGCAATTAGCACTGCCAACAACCCGATGCAACACGTCAGAACCAAGCATGTAGAGATTGATAGGTTCTTCATCAAGGAGAAGCTGAATAGCGAATTATTGGAGATAAGTCATGTAGCTACTAAAGAGCAAGTAGCTAACTGCCTCACCAAAAGGCTTAGCTCATTAGATTCATTTAGACTGTGTGACAAGATGGGCTTGAAAGGGAGCGTTGAGAATTGCAAATAATTTATAGTCCTAATTGTAAATAGGAAATATAGAATAAGTCTAGGGATTTATTTGTAAGGAATGTTGTAAGGCTCTATATAAGCCCAAATCTTTTAATGAATAGATGAGATTTTTTGAGCAATTATTTCAATTGTACGTGCACATGCTTGTTGATTCATTTTTATCTTTATTCATGTAAATTTCACCTTGCCCTGTCCTCAAGCAAGATAGAAAGCTTCAATATGAGTCCCAATGACATACCGGTATTGCAATTTTAGACAACTTTTGAGGTTGCAAGCTTTATAGCAATGTATTGAGGCCAACATTTTATTAATACTAATACAACAACAACAAAATGCTTTTATCCCACTAAGAGGAGCCGACTACATGAATCCTTTTTCTCCATTGCGACCTATTGAGTGTCATGTTTTCATTTAATTCTAATAGATTAAGATCAATTTTTATAGAATATGTACAAGCCTTTTTAAGTCTACCTCTGCCTTTCTTAACATAAATCGAATATAAAACATCTACTCTCCAATTAGATCATCATATGGTCAACGTTTAAAGTGACCAAAACATCTAAGACGACTCTCGCTAATCTTATCTGCCAACTGGAGCTACACCAACCCTATGAGGGATATATTCATTTCGCCTTTTCTCTCCAGGTGTCAAGCCACTCATCCACCTAAGCATTTTCATCTCAGCAACACTTAACTTTGTTTTATGGTTCTCTTTTAAAGGCCAATATTCTGCGCCATAAAGCATTGTAGGTTTTACCACCATCTTATAAAATTTTATTAATACTACTAATAGAATAATTATAAAATAATATGATAATGTTAAAAAATTAGACTCAATATAAAACAAAAAAAAATAGAATCGACTTCATGTGCAATGAGCACAAGCAAAATAAGCAAATTTCAATGTAATTCACTACAGAGCAACTCACTTTTCGTACAAATATCCAAACACAACAACAACAAAAACAAAGCCTTAATCCCACTATGTGGGCACGGCTACATGAATCATTTTTCTCCATTGCGTCCTATTTAGTGTCATATTTTCATTTAGTTCTAGTAAATTAAGTTCATTTTTTATACAATAAGCCCAAGTCTTCCTAGGTTTACCTCTGCCTTTCTTAACACAAGTAGAATCTAAAACATCTACTCTCCTAATCGGATCATCAGATGGTCGACGTTTAATGTGACCAAACCATCTAAGACGACTTTCTCTAATTTTGTCTGTCACAGGAGCTACACCAACCATATCACAGATATATTCATTTCGCATTTTGTCTCTAAGTGCAAAGCCACTCATCCACCTAACCTACATTAAAAAAAACTGGCCCTTAGAGTAAAATATACAGTAAATATTTAAACATGCAGCTTAAGACAATGTAACGTTACAGTAAAATATACAGCAAAAGCATTAAAAAGGAAATAACTGTCTTGAAAAACAATGTAACGTATAATCGAAGTCAAAAGTAAAAAAAGCGCTCAGCAACAGTTATTACATTAATAATAACTTTAATCTTAGTGTTTGATGCTTTATGCAATGTTTTACATTTCTTTTGCGTGATGCTTGATGGAAATTCTCCAGTCTTGTTATAATTCACTCCAGTCAGAGCAATTAAGGAGAGAACTGTCAAAAAGTTATCTTTCTACTTTGAAAACCAAATAGAAGATTTTCACTTGGCCTCTTAAAAATTGTGAATAAGCAAGTTTCTCTATGCATATTTAAGAGAAAATAAAACAGCTAAAAAAAAAATTGAGAACAAGGAAAAAATTCCAGAAAAAGAGACTTCATATTAAAATAGTTTAAATAACAAAGTCAGTACTCTTATCAAATATTATGATTCAAAACATATGATAAGAGTACTGACTTTGTTATGCGGGCGTAATAGAAGTCCATTAATTGTGATGTTTCATTAGCAAAACAAATCTTGTAACATTGTAAAAATGCATAGTCAGTACAAAAAACTCCCACCGATGTAAGATTATAACTTTCAAGCTTGCGATCGACACCACCCTTTCTAAGACATCGCAAGGAGCTGTCAGCCCCCTTCCCTAGCAGCCACTGAAGTTTCTTTATCTCCTTCTTCCGTTGTTTCTCGTGCAACAGAAGCCAAACTCAAGCCATCTTCGTCCGCTCCCTTCAAAGTTGAGCAGCCACCATAGTCTCCTCCCACACCAACTTACCCTATGCCCTCGAAACGCTGGTTGTAAACAATCTGCTTGCTCCTTACAAATCAATAGCCAGCCAATCCTCCTTAGCTTCTGATCAAGCAAGCACCCCTCTACTATATTGCTAGTCCACCATCAATCATAGATTCCTCCCTCCACAAAGCAAACATGATGACAGTAAGGTCCTTCCCCTTCTCCTCCTGTATTTCCTTCTTCGTTAAAATTATAATAAATGTGTTTAAAAA
Source organism: Phalaenopsis hybrid cultivar (assembly GCA_002079205.1). Taxonomy (NCBI): domain Eukaryota; kingdom Viridiplantae; phylum Streptophyta; class Magnoliopsida; order Asparagales; family Orchidaceae; genus Phalaenopsis; species Phalaenopsis hybrid cultivar. The sequence continues at coordinate 27,054 of JXCR01146850.1, read as the reverse complement.
TATATTATTTAAGATAATTACCCCTCATTTTGTTCTGTTAAACTATTATTTATGTTAGAATTGGTCAATGCTTGTTTCAATTTAAGGTCTTTAACAAATTTATCAGATAATCTGCAATTATATGCTTGTATGCAGCAATGTAAAGGTGAGTAAACCCTTTTAAATATTGGTTAATCGGGCCTACAATCCCACAAAATAACAACTCAATAAAAAATTATTAAGTTTCCTCAGGTTGGTGTTTATATTCCCTATTTTAGGGAAGCAAGGTATTCAATGTTAAATTAACTTTTTATATTTTTAATGAATGTATCAGTTATTATATTTGTTTTGGATTTATTAATTTATTTGCTTCTACAGTTGTTTTTTTTTTTATTTTGTTTCATTATATGTTGTCTTATTTTCTTGTCAAACAATTGCTATGTGTTTTAGTAATTAAAATAAAATTTTAACTTTTCTTTCTTACTCTTATAATTTATATTATCTGTATATAAATTATTCTTTCAGTACAAAATTGGTTCATATTATTTTATCATGCCCAGTGTTACGAGGTGCACTTCTTTCCAGTCCCACAGTGAGAAAGTTCCATGCAGAAGCATCACAAAAGCAAACAATGCATGGGCATTAATTCCCACTACACCTTGGTTGCTGAAATACAATATCCAGAAAAAAAGCATCAAAAGTAGAAAGTAAAATGTGATCAAAGACCATGGAGATAGAAAACCCATTATGAAGTGTTTGGAATAAAAACTTTCAATGAATTACAACAAAAACCATTTAAGAGTTGGAGTTCAATGTATACAAGCATGCGGAACTAAAGGATGGATCTAATTAATTTCTAACAANATACAATGCACACCCTAAAAGTATAAAAACTATATGCTAAAGCACAAGTTCCTGCATTCCATTGCAAAATTAGAATGGGAAATAACTTTAAGAGTTGGAATCTCACTAGAAAAATAACAGCAACTAAAAGAAAAATCCCTGTCACTAACGCTCTTAAAACTGTGGTCTTTAATATGGCTAGATTGCAAATGATTTTGGTCCCATTTTCATTATCTGGAACATTGCCTTTTGGGTAATGAAGCTTAAGCATACAAGATCTGAGAGGCAAGGTATCCATATGAAATTTAAATGGAATGGTAGTTTTCAGTTGCCAAAACACTGAGAGCGTATAGTATTTGTCCTAGTACCTATAAGTAGTATTAAAGAAATGCCTTCACTTCTATCTGGCTGCAATTTGCAATGATAGCACCAAAACCATCTAACGTCTAAAAATCGGGGAATGACAAACAATGATCAAACAACTCAGAGTCGCTTTCTTACTTGATAATATAGACCAGAGTGCCCTNTACACATTTGGAGTAATAAAAAAGGCATCTCTAAAATAAAATACTACTTGTAGATCTAGGAAACGTAAGGTACTTTCGTAAAACTGAACTTTCAAACAACAAAATGGATTATCTTTTCTTGCTTGGAATAGTTTCTAAATTGATGAAGAAACTAACCATTTTGACTATAGAACTACCTTAATACTAGGTAAACTCAGCTTCTAAATATAAATAACTCTTTGATATTCCATCCCAATATTGTAATTAGTACAAAAATTTGATTTATCTGATCATTACTAAGCCTAATGCTTCCTTTGTTATTTATGGGAGTCATGAGGTAAGCTCCAAAACAAAAACATAATGAGTCGGCTCCGACCATTCTCATGTCAAGAGGTCCCTAAAAAAGGGTGATCACACGTTCAAACTGAGCATTTTGACGTGGAATCAATTTCAGATGTCAAACATGCTAAGTTGAAGGCAAGAAGTCCACTTTCGGATATTATATTTTTGTTAGAGGTAACTTAATCACTTAAAAAGTAGAAACAAACCCAATATGAATGTGAAATGATGTAATTAACAATCTATTTTAGACGAGTTCAAATTTCTTCTTATAACATAACCTATAGCTCTAAAGTGTGATGGACATGTTACAGTGACAGTCAAGTTAATCTATAGTTCNTAGGGAAAACCCCAGTGACCTCCCAACTATCCTATTGTTTGGCTTTATGTCTTTGAAGA
>JXCR01146850.1:0-12958 GCA_002079205.1 Phalaenopsis hybrid cultivar | reverse complement strand
AGTCTACAAAATGAATGATTTTATGGCACCAAAATTGAGTAAAGCATCAAACTATAAAAACTGTCTTAAAACAAATGGCAAAGCATTTAAAGCACAAACATACTCATCAATAAGAGCATAGTCCACAATGCCAACTACTTGGTCCAGTGGCATTGCTTTTGACCTTCAAATTGATCAAAGGCATACCACAGCACAACAAAAAAAGAAAAAAATCCACGTGATGAACGATTTTTTTATCATCAAATCCCAGCAAGGCATCAAATTGCAAAAAACTTGGGGCAGCAAAAGCAAAAGCAGACCTTCACCTCATTTGCTTGTAATCAATAAACGCACAGAGCTCAGCAGCACCTGCATGCCCATTGTTAACATTTTTAGGGAATAAGATGTCTGCAATCACTGCACATAAATTTATGGGGAATATGCTAGCAGAAGGAAGCTATTTTAATTTTCAGCCAAGAAATTGTCATAAGCTTTAATATACTTGTGAAGCAGATCAAGTAGGAAGAAGAGAAAAAAAAAAGAAGAAAAAAAATTGTGCATGAAATTTTACCCTTTACCAGAGATGTTTGAACAGTGGAAAATGTAAGCAGGGCCTATGAAATCTTTATCAGTTAAACATTAAGATAAACTTCAAAATAGTCCTGGATTATTTATATAGGCCGTTTAAGTCCCAAATTATCTAATGTGTCAAATTTAGTCTCTCGGCTTTAAATCAAATATAAATAGCCTTTTAACTTTTTCAAAGCTGATTAAAATAGTCCTTTGGATCATATTTGAGAAGTCAAGAGACTAAATTCAATACCTCTATAATCAGGACTAAAATGGCCTCCCAAAGATAGTCTGGGGACCATTTTCACTTTTCTATATAAGAAAATAAGATCTTCAAAACAAAATACATCTGTAGAAACTCAGNAGTGGAAAATGTAAGCAGGGCCTATGAAATCTTTATCAGTTAAACATTAAGATAAACTTCAAAATAGTCCTTAGATTATTTATATAGGCCGTTTAAGTCCCAAACTATCTAATGTGTCAAATTTAGTCTCTCGGCTTTCAATCAAATCTAAATAGCCTTTTAACTTTTTCAAAGCTGATTAAAATAGTCCTTTGGATCATATTTTGAGAAGTCAAGAGACTAAATTGAATACGTCTATAATCAGAACTCAAATGGCCTCCCAAAGATAGTCTAGGGACCATTTTCACCTTTTCTATATAAGAAAATAAGATCTTCAAGATAAATACATCTGTAGAAACTCGGATATCACAAAATTCAAAAAAGAAGAAATTCATCACGTTCGTGTGCTTTACACAAATAACTACAGGTTCCATTAAAATACACCATTGAAGTTCTGTATGGCTCTTCATCATTCTGTCAATATCATGTATTCATGTTTGATCTTTAAAGCAACGTGTAAATTTCTAACTTCTTAACATTGAATTTGAAAACCAACGGTGCCAATTAGATAGCTGGACCATATAACTAAAAAAGTCATCAGAACATTCCAAGAAAATGGTGAAAGAAGCATAGGTGTCAGAGAACACGAAAGCTACGGAGGCTGATGCTAACTGCCAAGCACAATAGACATGAGCCATCCAAGACTAAGAGGCAATTTCATTTGAGCTCTAAAGACAAAAGGTAGGTGTGTGCCCAAGCAGGCCGGACAAATAGCAAAAATGAAAAGCAATATACGGCATAACATTATGCAAACTTCTTGTTGATGTAGAACAAAATGATAAACTTGATTATAACCTTCCAAAATGTAAATATTCGCCATTCCTTTCCACTAAAATCAAATAATGTAATGAATAACTACTGGCTAAAGGTTCACAAAACGATGCAGAGTTATCAAAAATTATGTTTTAATTTGTATTTTGTAAAACAGATAATTATAAGTTAAGAGAAGAAAGAGCACACAATGAAGAAAGAATACTAATAATGTTGGTGTAAGTTTATGGTGGGGTGTCAACCAATCCAAAACGTGTACTGACGATATTTAAAATAACCTCCATTGGTAATCCTTCACTGCCAATGCTGCCTTTCTCCCTTCCAAGTCCGGAAGCTCACTAACACTCAAGTGTTACACGCTTAAGGTCGACAATAAGTAAGAAAATTCCAGCATTAACCAAATTTCATTGGCTCATTCAATGAAAACTAAGTTAACACATGGGTATTAATAAAAGAGATAAAAGACCAACGAAGTGGTCGCCAGCAAAGGTTTTTGGGAAGCATAAAATAGCGTAATTATGGTCGTCCGATGAGCTTCATTTAAGTTCTATGAAAGAAGATAAAACGCACTTCAATTCTTCAGATATTCCTAGGGAAAGTATTCATAGATTTTATAATAAGAAAGAGAAGAGGGGGGATATGGCCATCAGCTTATGGGAGGAATTTAGACTGATTTAGCACTTGTGATAAATGCAAGACCAAAAAAAAAAAAAAAGTCGCACAGCACAAAAGGCCCTCACTATCAAATTTCATTCAAGGAATACATCCAAGATGGTTTAAATAAAATTATAATGACTATAATACTAATGATAATGGCAATTCTCTCCATGAATTACCTAAGCTTCAAAGGATTCATCTATAATGGAAGATTCCCTTGATGAGTTGATTCTCTTCAATAAGATAAAAATAAATTGTTGAAACCCCTCAATTTCAACCATGAATCATCTAATGGTGAAAGACGCTTCCAACAAACAATATATCATTGGAATTCACCATTTGTAGCATAAGTTCATCAAAATGGTGGGAGCTAAATTGATGAGTTGGCAAAAGCATTGGCAGGCAAACTATGAGCAAAAGTATCAATGTACCATCGGTAGATTTTTCACGGTACAAAATCAAACCAATCACATTGATTAGCAAAGAGATTCTAACCTTTGCTGATAGACCAAGCTCGTGAGCATCACTATTTAACATCAAGATCCTCAAATGCAGCTCCATCAACATCTGAGAAAATGATGGTGATTTCAAAAGTTGTCGAGTAGAGGACAGCAGAGATTTCTCACTGGGATTTGGTTGATGTTGGATCATATAGACACCACAATTCTGGCAACACAAAGAATTGAAAGTATTTCCCTTGAAGAGTTGATTCTCTTCAATCATAGGTGCCTTGACAGGTCCTTTTCCTAAGTTCAATGAACAATTAAAGTTCAAAGAAAAGGAGTCAATGGGGTGGGAAACACGTCAACACCTCTTTAGTCAAGGAGTCCCGATAGTACTGTTGTGCGAAAACTCGTACTCTGACACATTGAGTTGGTTGTTGATACAATGGTAGTGTCGCCTATACCGAGTTTTGAGGTATGAGGCCACTGAGGAGTATGAATTTAAATTTGTTTGGTTGCATCTGGATCACAATTGCAATTGGTTGGAAATGATGAAGTTGTTTCCATGCTCACCGCACCCAATGATTGAGGATAGATTTTGATCTCAGCCTTTTGTGAGATCCTAGTTCGCACCATTATCAAATTCACCCCGACTGAAAGAATGCTAGATTCAAAATTTCATGTGGAGTATGGGTGAATCTTACATGAGAATCAAAGAAAACGAGGTGATGGAATAGGCTCAATGCATATACCTTGTGACCTTTAGACTTTCCAAGAAAGACTAAAGAAAGCATAAGAGTAGCCCTAGAAAAGACTTCCAAAATCAAAGTTCACCAGAGGATCTTTTTCAGAGATAAAAAGGTATAAGATAAAAAAAACCATGTTCTATTAGGCCTTGATGCCCAATGCAAAGGTGAATAAGACAATGATTACAAAATCTTCTATGGATGCAAAGGCATCGACTAAATTGAAGGTAGTTGTCAATGACTTGATATAAATGACGCAGGTGTTGACTTCCCTCATCAAGACGTTGAACATGCTTATGTTCGTCCACTAAAACAAAATGACGAATAAGATTTCTTAGAATATTCTCATTTGGTGACCTGCTTGACATCGCTCAGAGGCCTTCAATACTTAGTTCTAACCCATCCTCACTAAGATATTGGATTCACCTTGAGTCCTATGTGCAAGTTGGTCTACCATACCCAAGTGAGTTGGTTTGTAACATTTAGGACCCATAAGCCAGAGCTTATGTCAGAGGCTAAACTACTTCTAATTTCTACTCGAGAATTATTTTCATATGTTTGATGTTAGACATAACTCAATACTCTTTAGGGGCGGACCCACGTTCAGGCGAGATCAGGCACTTAAAATTAAAAATAACTTTAAAATGCATGGTTAGTTCTCATTTTAACACTGTCATTGCCGAAATCAAAAATTAATTTTTAAAATTAAAATAACTTTATAATGTACTGTTAGTCCTCATTTTAACACTATGATTGCTGGGTCCCAAGCCACGGATGTGAAAAGTGGAGGGTTGTGTTAGGTTGTCGACAGCCAGCGTAAAATTTGTCGAAAAATCATAACATGAATCTTTTTTATCATTGAGTGAACGCTAGAACGTCCCCTGAAAGCAATACAGTGAAAAATGTGCAAGGGTCGCTACACTGGCGCCCGAGTGTAGTGTCAAATAAATAAGGGTTCCCACATTACAGACATATATAGGTAAAAAAGTCAATGAAACTAATATTAGGATAGAGTCTTGAAATATAGGCATTCTCACAGGTAAATTAATGAAATTAGTTGATATTATGATTCATAGAAAAATAAATATCTAATATATTTAAAAAATTAAATGAGTTGAAGAAAAGGTTAAGGATATTGATAACTTAGGTTTTAAAATTTTGTGTTCAGGTAAGAGTCACACTAGAAATGGTGTAGGTTTAATTATAGATATAAGTTTGAAAGATAATGTAGCAAAAATTAATAGAATTGGAGATAAAACTATAGCTCTTAAGATTATTGTTGATACAAATATTTTAATATTATAAGTGTATATGTTCCTCAATTAGGTTTAGATGTAAATTCTAAGGAAAAATTTTGGAATGACCTAGAAGTATTAATACAAATGAAATCTCTTGAAGAAAGAATTTTTATTGGAGGAGATTTAAATGAACATGTAGATAGAGTGGTAGAAGATTTTAAAAATATTCATATTGGCTACAATTTTGGAGTGATTAATGAAGAAAGTAAAGATATATTAGATTTTGTTTTAGCATATGATTTTGCTATTGCTAATACTTTATTCAAAAAAAGACATGAGCATATTATTACTTATAAGAATGGATCTAATAAAAAATAAATTGATCATTTTCTTATAAGAAGAAGAGATCGCCGAGAATGTAAAGATTGTAAGGTCATTCCAGGAGAGAATTTAAGTACTCACATCGATTATTAGTTATGAATTTTAAGATAAAGAGTTGCAAAATAAAGAATACTAGGAACCATTGTCATAACATTAGATGGTGACACCTAAAAAACCAAAATAAAATTATTTTTATGAGTAAACTTCAAGATTTTGGACGTTCATGAAGAAGCAAATTCTATATGAGATAAAGTAACACATTATTAAACAAGTGACAAAAGATGTACTTGGAGAACAAAAAAGAAATTTTTTTATAAATAAAAATAGTTTGTGACGGAATAATAATGTGCAAGAAAAAGCTAAAATATAAAAGTTATATTATAAAAATTGATTTAAATGCAAAAACTTACAGATGAGAAAAATATAAAATGACAGTAGGGAGTCTATGAGAACAATCCGTGACGCGAAAAATTCTGTTTTGAATGATTTTTATAATAGATAAGATACTAAAGAAAGTGAAAATAAATATATAAACTAGTCAAATAAAAAGAAAATAAAAGTAAATATTTAATTAAAGTGAAGTATATTAAAGATGAAAATCAAAAAGTAATTTTTTTAGAAAATTATATTCAACATTGATGGGTGAGTTATATTAAACATTTCAATGAAACTTCTAAAAATACGATCGACCTTAGTGATCTTATTATCAATAGTAATAATAAAATATTTTATTATTACTATCTTATTAGTAAAAAAATTGAGAAGACCTTGAAGAAAACTAAAGATGGAAAGTTTGTGGGACCTGAAGATATCCCAATTGAAGTGTGGAAATATTTAGGAGATTTGAGAGTTTCTTGACATACTAAACTCTTTAAATTTATTTTAAAAACTAAAAATATGTCTAAGGAGTGGAGCAAAAGTATTTTGGACCCCATTTTTAAGAATAAAGGGGATGCACAAGAGTGTGCAAATTATAGTGAAATTAAATTGATGCGTCATACTTTGAAATTATGGGAGAGGATAATTGAACATAGGTTAAAACTTATTACAAAGATTTTTTATAATCAGTTTGGATTTATGTCGGGCATGTTTACTATGGAAGCTATACATTTATTGAGAGGTTTAATGAAGAAGTACAGAGAGAATAATGAGGATCTACATATGATTTTTTTTATTTAGGAAAAGCTTATGATAAAGTTCCAAAAGATATCCTTTGAAGAATTCTAGAGAATAAAGGTATTGATATGACTTATATTCAAATCATTAAGCATATGTATACTTACGTTGTTACTTATGTTCGAACAAAAGGAGGATTAACCAAATATTTTCCTATTTCATTTGGATTACATCAGGGATCGGCTTTAAGCCCATTTTTTGCTTTAGTTATAGATGCTCTTAGTGGACATTTAAAGAGGATGTACCTTGGTGTATGCTTTTCACTAATAATATACTTCTTGTGGATAAGACTAGAGAAAGAGCTCAGAAAAAAAAAACTTGAATTATGAAGATCTACTTGGGAGTCTAAAGGCCTTCATTTGAGTAGAACTAAGACTGAATACATGGAATGTAATTTTAGTAGTAGTAGTAGCTTTAGTGATAGAGTTGTAACTATGGTTGATCAAATTATTAAAAGGTATGAATGTTTTAGGTATCATGGGTTTACTGTTCATAGTAATGATGATATGGATGGGGATGTTATCAGTAGAATTCAAGTTAGTTGGTTCAAGTAGAGGAATGCTTCGGGCCTATTGTGTACTGGAAAAGTACCGCTTAGACTGAAAGAAAAATTTTATAAGATGATGGTGAGGTCTGCAATGCTCTATGACGTAGAATGTTGGCCTTTAAAAGAGAAGCATAAAACTAAGTTAAGTGTTGTCGAGATGAGAATGCTTACTTAGGTGGATGAGCGACTTTAAACTTAGAGACAAATTCTGAAATGAATATATTTGTGATAAGGTTGGTGTAGCTCCAGTGGCAGACAAAATTAAAGAGAATTGTCTTAGATGGTTTGATCACATTAAATGTCAACCATCTGATGATCCAGTTAGAAGAGTAGATGTTTCAGATTCAACTTATGTCAAGAAAGGCAGAAGTAAACCTAGAAAGACTTGGGTAGATTGTATAAAAAATTATCTTAATTTATTAGAATTATTAAAAATATGACACTCAATATGATGCAATGAAAAAAAGGATTAATGTAGACGTCCCCAATTAGTGAGATAAGGGCTTATTTTTGTTTTTGTTGTATTGTATGGTTAGTCAAATCCAATCCATCACAAACCCATGTAAAGTTCCAAAATTCTACTAATCCTATCTATGCTTTTTTATTTAAACAACATTAATAATTTATAATTTCATGATGTGGGACTAAAATGTACATTAACACACAACATTCCATGGCAAAGCTTTAGATTAAGGGCATTTAGATAAATACCACTCAATTTCAATATATTTACATGTCTGACACCTAAATTCTATTTTTTCATTTATACCACCCAAAATCATTCGTATCACATAAAAAATATCATTATTTTAATTTTTAAAAAGTAAAATACACTTTTATGCACGCGTAAGTACATGTACTATAAAATTAAAGTTCAGGTGTTAAATATGTAACTAAATAAGAATTGAATGGTATTGACATAAATCATTCAAAATAATATAAAAATAAGAAGAGGAATAGTTCAAAGTTTTATTTTGGTAGCATAGGCATTTAAACAAATTCATAAATCAAATATATTGGGTTAAAAAATATTAAATAATTCTCATGTTATAATGATTATAATATTGATAATACATGATTATACAATAATTTTAAATTATAATCTTTTTAAGTTTTTTTTTCTTTGCATTTTCTTATTAGTTTTAGATTAAAAATTAAAAGAAAAGTAAGATCGGCGATAGTAATTTCAAATATGGATAAAAAAGATTGGTACTATTTTTAAATTATTAATTTATGCCCTCATTGAAAAAAGTTTTTGGCTCCTCCCCTTGCTCTTAGGACATAAGGCTAGCTCCGCTCATCCTTGCTCAAACACTCCACTTGGCCTTGCACTCCTCTCCAGGACGCATGCTTAGAACTCGCTTTGCTCGATCTCACTCTGAGGCTCCACTCAACTTCTCTAGCACCCTTGCACGTTGATTTTTTTTTTGTTGCTATTAAACTTATAATAATTTATCTTTGGCTATTTTTTACCTATAAATGAAATTTTATTAGATTACTTATGGCGCTGAAACTTCTATAGAAGATATTAAGTGATTTCAATCAAATCACCGAAATGTATATTTTGCCACCTAAAAAGTGAAGTGCAGCTTTATTAATGTAATAAATTTAAATGATTATAATATTGATAATACATGATTATAAAATAATTTTAAATTATATTCTTTTTTATCTTTTTTATTAGCATTTTCTTATCAATTTAAGATTAAAAATTAAAAGAAGATTAAAATTGGTGATAAAAATTTTAAATATGGATAAAAAAGATTGGTGTTATTTTTGTACTTATTAATTTATGCTCTCATTGAAGAAAATTTCTGACTCCTCCCCCTGCTCTTAGGACATAAGGCTAGTTCCGCTCACCTTGCACTGCCTCGCTCAAACACTCCACTTGGCCTCGCACTCCTCTCTAGCATGCCTGCTTAGGACTAGCTCTACTTGGTCTCACTTCAACCCTCTGCTTAACTTCTCCAGCATCCATGCATGCTGAATTTTTTTTTTTTGCTATTAAACTTATAATCATTCNGCCTCGCTCAAACACTCCACTTGGCCTCGCACTCCTCTCTAGCATGCCTGCTTAGGACTAGCTCTACTTGGTTTCACTTCAACCCTCTGCTTAACTTCTCTAGCATCCATGCATGCTGAATTTTTTTTTTTTTGCTATTAAACTTATAATCATTTATCTTTGGTTATTTTGTATTTATAAATGAAATTTTATTGGATTACTTATGGCATTGACATACCAAAATTTTAGTCTTTTAAAACTTCTATAGAAGTTATTAAGGGTGCATCTGGGGCAAGCTTAATGCCCACAACGCATTTTGAAAACGTAGCTCGTCCCATTTGGTTGGCACGTTGTGGGGGATTATTCTAATAATCCGATCGAATTTCAGATTAAACATGGCAGTGGGATCGACCCCGCGGCACGCGTTCCTTTAAGGAACTATTACTCCGCTGCCACCCGGATGCTCTCTCGACTCTCGCTTACCCTAGGTGCAACTGATCTCGCGCAGGTTGCACTTCTCTCCCTTACTCGCATCTCTCTCTGTAAGTAAATTCATGTGGTTGTCGATGGACTGGCTTTCCTTATGCAATTTTTTGCTCCTGTTTTGAAATTTGTTGTGAGATTTCATCATATTGGTGATTTGTGATTTCTGATTCCTCATTTGCGGTGTTGTTGATTTGGATTTGGATCTTGCAATGAAAAAAAAAATGTGAAATGTTTTGGATACCAGATGAATGGTTCTAGACGTTAGTTCAATGGTAGTTTGCAACGTTTAGGGGGGCCTGTTTGACGAATGAACTCGAGTGCTTGATTTGTGCATGTCGTTATTTCGGGTATTTTGAGTGAAAGATGGATGATATCGGGTGATGTTTGAGTGGTAATTTAAAAAAAAAAGATGAGATTGGATGCTTCATTTGTTCATAGCTTTGTCTCGGTTGACCTGTTTGTAATTGCACTGTCTCAAAATTACATAGAACTTTTTTTTTCTTTTTTTTGGTTTCGTCTATGAATGCGAGAAGTTTGTNATGTAATAAATTTAAATGATTATAATATTGATAATACATGATTATAAAATAATTTTAAATTATATTCTTTTTATCCTTTTTATTAGTATTTTCTTATCAATTTTAGATTAAAAATTAAAAGAAAGTTAAAATTGGTGATAATAATTTCAAATATGGATAAAAAAGATTGAAGTTATTTTTGAAATTATTAATTTATGCTCTCAGTGAAGAAAATTTCTGACTCCTCCCCCTGCTCTTAAAACATAAGGCTAGTTCCGCTCACCTTGCACTGCCTCGCTCAAACACTCCACTTGGCCTCGCACTCCTCTCTAGCATGCCTGCTTAGGACTCGCTCTACTTGGTCTCACTTCGAGCCTTTGCTTAACTTCTCTAGCATCCATGCACGCTGAAAATTTTTTTTTTTTTTTGCTATTAAACTTATAATCATTTATCTTTGGTTATTTTGTATCTATAAATGAAATTTTATTGGATTACTTATGGCATTGACATACCAAAATTTTAGTCTTTTAAAACTTCTATAGAAGTTATTAAGGGTGCATCTGGGGCAGCTTAATGCCCACAACGCATTTTGAAAACGCAGCTCGTCCCATTTGGTTGGCACGTTGTGGGGAATTATTCTAATAATCCGATCGAATTTCAGATTAAACACGGTCGTGGGATCGACCCCGCGGCATGCGTTCCTTTAAGGAACTATTACTACGCTGCCACCCAGATGCTCTCTTGACTCTCGCTTACCCTAGGTGGAACCGATCTCGCGAAGGTTGCACTTCTCTCCCTCACTCGCATCTCTCTCGCCCTTAGTGTTGCTTTTCTCCTTTCCCTTCTCACTCAGAGCTCTGGTTACTGTGCTCTGTAAGTAAATTCATGCGGTTGTCGATGGACTGACTTTCCTTATGCAATTTTTTGCTCTCTGCTTTGCAATTTGTTGTGAGATTTTGTCATATTGGTGATTTGTGATTTCTGATTTCTCATTTGCGGTGTTGTTGATTTTGGATTTGGATCTTGCAATGAAAAAAAAATGTGAAATGTTTTAGATACCAGATGAAAGGTTCTAGATGTTAGTTCAATTGTAGTTTGCAACGTTTAGGGGGGCCTGTTTGAAAAACGGATGAACTCGGGTGCTTGATTTGTGCATGTCGTTATTTTGGGTATTCTGTGTGAAAGATGGATGAAATCCGGTGATGTTTGAGTGGTAATTTAAAAAAATAGATGAGATTGGGTGCTTCATTTGTTCATAGCTTTGTCTCAGTTGACTTGTTTGTAATTGCACTATCTCAAAATTACATACAACTTTTTTTTTTTCTTTTTTTTTGGTTTCGTCTATGAATGCGAGAAGTTTGTGGATATGTGGTGGGGGTTGGATGATGGCTATGGTGTGGTTGTGATGGTGGTTGTGGTGGCGGTAGATTGGTAGTTGTGTTGGGTGTTGGATGATGATTATGGTGGGGGTTGGGTGGTAGCTGTGGTGGGGGTTGATTCGTGGTTGTGTTGGGTGTTGGCTGGTGGTTGTGGTGGAGGTTGGGTGGCGGTTGTGGTGAGGGCTGGTTGGTGGCTGTGGTAGGGGATGGGTGGTGACTGTGGTGGGGTTGGGTTGGTGACTGTGGTCGGGAGCTGGTTGTTTGTGGTGAGAGATGGGTGGTGGATGTGTTGGGTGTTGGATGGTGGTTTGCTAGTCATTGTTGTTTTGTGTCACATGTGAAATCCTAGTAAAGGCAACCAAGTTCTTTCTTTTATGTTGGGATTTTTGAGATACTTCTGGATGGTCTGTTATTTTATGTTCCATTGATTGTAGATGTTTTAGATATTGTAAGTTCTATGTTGTTTGTAATTTTTTTTCCCTTTTTTCGATTCCTTTTAGTTTCTTTTGTTTTTTGTGGGTTTGTGAGGTCCGTGATGAAACATTCGATCATGTGGGTTCTCCCGGATTGTCTGTTAGTCATTGTTGGTTGGTTTCACATGTGAAATCTCGGTAATGACAACCAAATTCTTCACTTCTTTCAGAAGTAGGGGTTTTTGAGGTACTTCTGGATGTCCTTTTATTTAGTAATATACATATATGACACACACAAACTTGGTATTAAGTGAGTTAAAAACAACTGAGAACCCATTGTTTTATAAGGTCTGCTGTCATTTTGTTGTGATAAGTTCGGCGAGCTTGGTGTATTTAGTTCTCTGAGACCTCACACTCGCACAAAACCGTAATTGATTCTTGTTTTTGTCAATTTATGTTTGTGTTATGACTAATAGATTGTTTTTTGAATCATCCAAGGAAGATGAGCTCTAGAATTTCAGGGACCTCCCAATGATCGCTCTGCCACTCAGGCTACGGACTTCCCTACTGACATCATGTCGGGTACATAACTACAGAAGACAGTTCTACAGATGCCGACGGAGTATCACGGAGAAGTGTGACTTCTTCAGGTGGGCATACAGTCTGATAAATTTTACTGCCGATAATGATCGTGGTTGGATGGTATCCATGGAAGACAACGTAGCTCGTGACATACGTCGTCTGTATTTTAGAATTAATATTATCATATTTTTAATTATAATTTTAATAGTTTTTTTTATTTTTTTAGCAATCTTGACACTCACTGTTAAGTGAGATGCGTATCTTATTTTTTATATTGTTCTGAAGTAATTTTTTTACTTCTCAAGTATCAAATATATTGTTATGACAATTCTATTACAAATCACATTACTTCACAGAGATAAGATGATCATTTATCAAGAAACAGTTGTTTTCCAACAACACAAACTAAACATTCAACCAGCTTATCCGTATCAACTGCTGCTCAGCAGCTTATGTGGATGAAAATGATCAGCTGCTTATCAACAACTTATTAATAAGCTGCAGCTGCTCCAAATAGACCCTAAGTGGTTTCAATCAAATCAACGGAATGTATATTTTGCTAACTAAAAAGTGAAGTGCGGAAGACATTAAATTCATTAACGTAATAAATTCACCACATCCCCTCCCCCCCCCCCCCCCCCCCCCCCCCCCCCCCCCCCCCCCCCCC
>JXCR01146849.1:21914-50177 GCA_002079205.1 Phalaenopsis hybrid cultivar | reverse complement strand
ATAAAGGATTTTCAACAAAAATTGGATGCCAATTTGAAGTATAAGGCATTCAAATGTTGAATCTTGGGGTGTTAGCCAATATTAGGGCTACTTTGGGAATTTTGGATTTAGGCCAAAATTAAATGGGTTTGAGGCCTTACCAAGGCCAATTGATGTTGGATTTTGATGTATAAGAATGTTTTAAGGATCTTTCATTTTAAATTAGGCCAATGACTAGGCTATGGGTTTCTTGGGTGAGATTAAGTCATATGGTCAAAATTGGGGGTTTTGACCCAAATCAAAATTGGGCTCCAATTATAGACCAATTGAGCTTGGATTTGGTTTAAATTGGTCCCATTTNTTTTACCTTTTCTTTACAATTTGGGCAATAGTGATATTTGTGCCAGAGGCAGTCCATGGAAGGGCAAAGAAAACATACTCCCAGCATAAATGGCATCATGCAACCAACAAGAGCAGCCAGACTTGGTTTAGATCTGCAGCAACCAAAGAGGGAATAAAAAATGAGAAGGGTGGGAATAAAAAATGAGAAGGGAAATTTACATACATACCACACAATTTTTATATTTTTACATATCTAACTCCTAAAGTATGATATTTACATTTTTAACACATTGGTGCCATAACTACGGATGCATGAAAGGTGTATTACAATTTCAAAAGGATAATGTTGATGGTATTTTTTTATGCAATGTCTGTGTATGCATGCAAATACGACAGTTTAGGTGTCAAATAAGTAAATATAAGAACAGCACGGTAAAAATGTAAAAGCCTCAAATGAGAAATGACTGTATTTACATATCTAACACAAACTTTGATTTTAACATTTACACCACCCTTACGCACTTATCCGCGACACAGTGTTTGAGGGTTTAGTTTCCCATCTTGAGTTCCTAGGTTCAAATCGCACATATTGCCCTTTGGGCTCAACTTTCCCAAACAAAAGAAAAAAAAAATTTATACCACCCACATCTTTTATATCACATAAAAAATACAACTAATGTAACTTAAAAAAAGAGAAATACACCGTTTCAAGCATAGTTAAAGAGGCATATAAGTAAAAATTGACGTAGGTGTTAGATCTGTAAACGCATAAGAATTGAGTGGTATGCATGTAAATCTTCCATTAGAAACAAAAAAAAATTTACAAGGAATACATGGTTAAACAATTATGACTCGTAAAAGACAAGTGCCAAGCTTTCGGTGTTTTCTGGCTGGCCTGATGTAATTGTCGACGGTAAGGGGATAGAATATAAATCAGAACAAAACCAAATGAAATTTTGGTTAAAAGAAATTGGAGGGAATGTAAAAATTTTACTTTACAATTTCAGATTTGCTGATTAGTTCCACTGCAACTAATAAGTAAATGGATCAAAATAAATAAATAAAGTAATAAGTAAATGGGATCCACAGGAACATGTGTAAAGGCGTATTACCATAAACAAATCCCAATAAAATCATTAAACTAAATAAATAATAAAAAATTATCAGTTATCACTATGATTCTCATGCTCCTCCTCACAAAGAAATAAAAAATAAATTTTTAAACAACTAAAATAGAAGGAAAAAAATACTTTCACACAATTTCTACACAATCAAATCAAGAGGTGAAAACTAATTTCAATTCAATTCCCACTCCCTTCTCATTTCGTCTCCTACAATTACTTCTAACCACACAGCCTTATAGAGTTCACGATAAGTGATTTTCAACAGTTTTTCAAAGAGAAGAATAATCATCCTGCCATCAAATGGGTTTAAATTATGCACAGCAGTATCCACACTTATTAAAAGACTGGGAAATCATCTCTCATGCGATCAATTTAGTCACAACCAATCTACATGAAAAGCTAGGAAATTTCCCCAGAAAGCATGAGCTCCAAAAAGACCAACTTACAAATCCTTATCAACCTTTATAATTTCAGATTGAAAACCGTTATCCTTTCAAATCTCCAACAAATTTTAAAAAACTACTTTTATCCCCTTCTAGTAGCATTTAGCGTATCTTTAATTCACATTCAAAATAAACAACATAAACACCTCACCTTATGCCAAAAAAATAGAAAAACAGAAAGAAAGAAAAATCAGGGTCCATCATCTACTAGTCTTCTTTCCTAATACATGGATAAATTTTTTTTTGGCTTAAGAACATCAATTTCATAGATATAAATAGTTGGGATAAAGCCAAAGACATTGATGATGATCTTACCTCTAAAGTTCTGATTTTGATTTTTATTTGGACTGGTAAATTTCATAAAGACAAGCAGTATCTCTAGAATCAAATTGTGTTTCAATTTAATAAAGCTCAACAAAAGTAGCCGTATTCCTATTGAATATCTCTAACTATTGTAATTTCAAAATATCGAGATAGAGTTACATAAGCAGCTAACCATATGACAGCATTAGAATCAGAAGTAAATTTATTACACTTTTATGAATCCAAGTCACTTTTACAAACAAAGCTTAAATCTTTGGAAAGCCAATCAATATGTATACCTCGTTTGATCTTAAATCTTTGGAAAGCCAATCAATATATATACCTCGTTTGATATTGGTTGTAATTTCATGCTGGTAAAATTTTTGCTTTTCTAGCATTCTAGCCTATCAATATTCTATTTTAGCAAGAATAAGCATTCATCAGGGCTGAAATATCAAAATCAAATTGACAATAAATCCAGGCTGTCACCAAGATCACTATGCAGATAGAAATGCCTTCTAATGTTACTCTTGTCCATCACCAAGATTCATATCATTATCCGTATAAGAATCATAAAATTCATAATGGTTAATATTAGCATTAAGATCATATAACAGATTAATACAGAAATGCATTCTTGATTGGATAAATTAACTAAATACTAAGTCAAATAAAAACAAATAAATAATGGTATGAATCAAATTATAAATCAATTATGGTAAGTCAAATAAAAACATGTAATTGTGATATATTTTCTTTATTTAGTTTTTACTTAAATATTTAGTTATTGGTTTCGCATATTTAGTTATTGGTGTTGCAAGGGCGGTCAAAAGTGAAATGCCGAGTAAGGTATAAATATTCAACTGTTGTTTGATTTTCAAATTCCAACATTCTAGCGAGTTTTTCAAATTTAATATATCATTGCATTATCCTTTCTTTTTTCAATTTCTCAAGCTTTTTAGTTTTACACTTAATGAAGGCAGAGTATTGTGCAATCAATGGATTTTAATGTGAATCCCATTTCTTTTTTGTGGACTACATTCATTTTGATTCCAATAGAAATGTGAAATTCTAAATTTCCTATTTTAGATTTATTCTCATTTATTCCTTCCTTATTGAGTTGTATTTCTTTTTTTTTAGTTGGTTGTTGCGTCTTTGATAAGGTGTAACGATAAGAACTAAATTTGCCTTGATAATTGAGAAATAAGATAATATAGTTTCTACTCTTCATGGTATCAGAGCCTCGACGAATCACTCCCATCGGCGTGTTCGCCTTCAATGTTAGCCCCGTTCATCTTTGGTTTCATTTGAGTCATATGGGTCGCAGTCTTCGGGGTCTTCCGTCTCCTACCTGTGCACGCATGACCCCGGAACTAAAGCCCTTGCTGGATCGCAGACTTCAAGGTTGTCCGTCTTGATTTTGTTCGGTTTGCGAAAGAGAAATTGCAGGATCGCAGCGTACAGGGACCCTTCGCTTAGCTCGTCTCTCTCGTACGCACGAGTCGCGGACTCCGTTCGAATAAAATCCTCCATGTAGCCGCTGAGATCCTCTTCAACTAGCCAACAGACCCTCCTCTGTTCTTGCTTACATCCTCCAGAGGCTCTCCAACTATCAGAATCCTCCCTGCAGTCGCTAAAATCCCTTCTTCGCCAGCCTTCTCCTGTTGTCCCTGCGATAGCCCTCATCTGATGGCACTTCTCAGCTCCTCATCCCTGCAGCCGCCACCCTCTGCAAGCCATCCATTCGGCAACACATCTGCTCTTTCCCGAGAAAGCAAAGAAGCCACAAGTTCCCTTTTCGACTAGCCTTCCAAAGGATCGTAGCCGGCCAGGCCATCCCTTATCCAGCCTTAAACTTACGTAGGGTTTATGACAAATTACGGAATGAGGATGTATAGCTCAACTTCGAAAATTAGTTTTGAATCAAAGATCAGGTATTTTGTACAAATAGCCCATGAACTCCCTCACTTTATCACAAATCATAAACTTAATGGCCACAACTTAATTCAATGGTCTCAATCCGTGTTAATGTATGTTTGTGGAAAAGAAAAATAGAAACATCTCACAAGAGAGGGCATAGTTCCTGAGTTCACAGATCCTAACCATCGCTTACGCAAAATCTAGGACAAGATGGTCATGTCTTGTTTGATCAATTCTATGACTATAGGGGTTGAAAACAATTTATTGCCATATAAGACAGCACAACATGTTTGAGAAACAACTGGCGAGACTTAATCCAGAATAAAAAATATTGCAAAATTGTTTGAGATTGAGAAAAAGTTGCACAAGTTCCGAAAGACGAGTTAAGTGTGATTCAATATTTCAACACACTTATAAAGCACTGGTTACAACTAGATATGTATGAAGTATGAAAGCACCCTCAAGAAGATATGATGTATAAAATAATAGGGGAGAAGAAGATGATAATCAACTTCCTATTAGGTCTAAATAAGAACTTAGTTGAGGTAAAAAAGAATCATGGAGATGAAGCCTATCCTAAAGTCAGAAGAGAAGAAAGTAAGAAAAAACTCATAATGGCAAGACGTGTGGAATCTAGCATTGAAAGCTTCACTTGCACACAAAACTCCTCCTATGAGTCAAAGTCAAAAAAAGAATCTCTTCTATGAACATTACAAGAAACTTGGTCACACAAAGGACAGGTGTTGGAAAATACATGAAAAACTTGCAGATTGATAACCTAGACAAAGAAGGAAAGACAAAGACAGTAAGGATCATGTTGTTGCCTCGTCTAAAGGGTGAGTCAACCCTAGCCCCTTCATCAAGGAATAACTAGAGATGTTGAAGAAACATCTTTCATGCACAACTGAGTGGTCTGCCAGTTTGATCATACACCAAGATATCATGTCCTCCTCTTATCTCACTAATAATAGAAGATTTCAACCTTAGATAATAGATTCCGATGTTTCTGATTACATAAATAAAGGTATTCATGCTCTCATCAACCACTAAGAGTTTGTCGAATCCAAATTTGTTAGACTTGAGGATGAATCTTACTCTAAGATTGTTAAGAAAAGCGAAGTCAAAGTTTTCAAAAAATATTCAGCCCTCTTCTAAGTTATATATTCCTTAATTAAATTGCAACTTACTTTCAATTAGGAAGCTTACTCATGACTTGAACAATATTACTAAATTTCAGCATAATTCTTGTGAATTTCAGATGGTGAATTCGGAAAAGGTGATTGGTAGTGTTGAATTGCATCACGGCCTATATCTCTAGTATCTTCTTCTCATGTTCCCGAGTCGGTTATGCCCGAGTTGATAAAAGTCAAGTTTTATTATGGTATTGTCACTTGGGTCATCCAACTTTTTATTATATTGCAAAGTTGTACTCTCATGTCTTTAATACTTAAAAGCTAGAATTTTATCAGTGTAAAACCTGTCAGTTGGCTGAATATACTAGTCATGTCTACATCTTCTGTCCCAATACAGACCCTTACATCAATAGTGACATTTAGGGACTATCAAAATTAAAAACCGTCAATAAAGTCAAGTGATTTGTCTCATTTATTAATGATCACACTAGAACCAATTGGATATTTCTTATAAAAAAAAATCTGAAACTGTACAAATCTTTGAATCCTTCCATAATATGATTTTCACTCATTTTCAATGCAAAATTCGAATTCTCAAAACTGATAATCCAAATGCATACTTCAACTTTATCCTTGAACCCTACTTTACAAGGAACTATATCATTCATGTGAGTTCATGTGTTGAAATTCCACAACAAAATGGGATGGCTGAGAAGAAGGATGGAAATCTCCTTGTAATATCTTGGTCTATAATGCTTTCTCACAATGTCCCAGAAATTTTCTGAGGAGATGCCGTGCTCATAGCATCTATCTCATTAATAAAATGATAAGAAGGGTCTTTGGATTCAAAGCCCCTCTCGATATTGTGATGGAAAAATAACCTCACGTCAGAGTTTTTTCATTCAATCTTCCTCAAAAAATATTTGGTTCTCTTTGTTCAAATTCATTAACCAAACTGCACAAAGCTTGACCCAACTTTCATCAAATATATATTTCCTGTGTATGCTTCTAATAAAAAAGGAGTACAAGTGCTATTCTATCATTACAAAAAAAAATAATATAACTCAATGGATATTACATTCTTTTAAAACTAACCCTACAAACCCAAATATGATATTCAGATGGAGAGTTCGGGTGAATATGAGATTTGAGACACTATTTTGGATACTCACACTCACTTAAAATCATCACAACATATTCTACTTCCCTATACTACTATGGATCCCACACTAATCTAGAGTCGCCACAACCCATCCCCCTTCTCTCTAAACATCCCGTCTTCCATGTTCCACCAATTGAGAACATGAAACTTCGTGGGTGTATTAGAAGAAAGAAATCCATTTAGCAGAATAAAGGTAATATACAACCACAGAACTATTCACAACCACACATGAATTCACACATCTCTGATTTTTTGAGGGGGGTGGAATCAAGTGGAGAAGTTAGGGAAAGTTGCACAAATTTACCAAGAATTATGTTGCATATGAAAATTTATCATGAACCTATCAAGCCTTTGTATTTAATCTTAATAGCGTGTCGAAAGTCAAGCCTATTCATGAAGCACTTCAAAGTTCTTAATTAAAAAAAACAGTTGAAGAAGAGATTTGAACACAACCTAAATGACACAAGGACTCTTACAAGGCTTCCGACAAATAAAAGATCTGTTGGATGTAAATGAGTGTTCAATGTCAAGTACAAAATAGATGGAAGCATTGAGAGGTTCAAAACTAGGTTGATAGTTGAGAGTTTCACTCAATCTTTTGAGATAGACTATCAAGAGACCTCTCCAGCGACCAAGTTAAGCACTATGAATCTTTATTTCCTTGACAATGAACAAAAAGTGGGAATTCCATCAACTTGATATCAAAAATGCGCTTTTGGATGGAAACTTTGAGAAAGAAGCGTATATGGAAATTCCACCAGGATTGGAAAATGACTCAAATAAATATCATGTTTGTAAACTAAGAAAATCACTTTATGGTCTCAAACAATCTCCAAGGGCTTAGTTTGACAGGTTTGTCAAGACTGAAATCTAATTGGTACATTCAATACCAAACAGATCATAAACTATTCATAAAACACACAAGGAGGTAAGAAATTTACACTCATTATCTATGTAGATGATATGATTTTGCAAGTGATGATAAAAATATATTGTGAAGATTAAGAAGGTTGTCGTAACCAAATTTGACATTAAGGAACAAAGAGCGATGATATACTTTATGGGCATGGAAGTGACCAGGTCCAAGATAGGTATTGTGATATCCCAAAAAAAGTACATCCTAGACATATTAAAAGAAATAGGAATGTTGGGAAGCAAACTTGCTGAGACTCCTACGTTGAAAAAGAAACTGGGAAGATTATGGAGGTTTTAGCTATAGACTTTGAAATTAAAAATCAAGGAATGACAAGATACTTTTTGGGCATGAAAGTGGTCAGGTCCAAGATAGATATTGTGATATCCCAAAGAAAGTATATCCTAAACCTATTAAAAGAAACAAAAATGGTGGGGTGCAAACCTTTTGAGACTGCCATGGATTTCAACAAAAAGTTACATTCAGGGGGGGAGAAAAAACACCAGTGGAAAAAGGTACATGCAAGAGATTGGTGGGTAAGGTTATCTACTAGTCATACAGTTGAGTCAACAAATGAACAGTCCAAATGAAGAACATTTGAAGATGGTTTATAGAATGTTAAGATTTCTTAAAAGGACTCCTGACAGAGAATTATTATTTAAGAAATCTGACAACATGAATGTAGAGGATTACACTGATGCTAGTTGGACAAGAGAACACACAAATAGAAGATCCACCTTTGGGTATTGTTCTTATGTCTAGGAAAATTTTGTCACGTGTAGGAGCAATGAGTGAGCAATGGTCTCTAGAAGTAGTGTATAATTTGAGTATCGGGCACTTGCGTGGGAATTTGTGAAGGAATGTGGATCCAAAATTTACTAAATTAGTTGTAATATTCCACAGCCAATCTATCATTAATAATGCAAAGAGTTTTATGCATCATTACATAACCAAGCATATTGAGATTAATAGATGATTTCTCTCCAAGAAGTTCAATTGAGGCATTATTCACTTAATCTACATCCAACTCATCTTTAAGTTGTTGATGTCTTGACTAAATTTTCACCCCAAGAAGTTTCACTGGTTTGAATATCAAGTTGGGTCTTTACAACGCTATGACCCAACTCGAGGGAAAGTGTGAAATTCTGAGTTTCCTATTTTAGATTTATTCTCATTTATTTATTCTTATTATATTGTATTTCTTTCCTTTTATGGGTTGTCANGTTCAATTGAGGCATTATTCACTTAATCTACATCCAACTCATCTTTAAGTTGTTGATGTCTTGACTAAATTTCCACCCCAAGAAGTTTCACTGATTTTAATATCAAGTTGGGTCTTTACAACGCTATGACCCAACTCGAGGGGGAGTGTGAAATTCTGAGTTTCCTATTTTAGATTTATTCTTATTAGATTGTATTTTTTTCCTTTTGTGGCTTGTCGCGTCTTTGGTAAGTTGTAATGGTAGGAATTAAGTTTGCCCTTGTAATTTAATAATTGAGAAATAAGATAATATAGTTTCATCCTCTTTCTTCANATGACCCAACTCGAGGGGGAGTGTGAAATTCTGAGTTTCCTATTTTAGATTTATTCTTATTAGATTGTATTTCTTTCCTTTTGTGGCTTGTCGCGTCTTTGGTAAGTTGTAATGGTAGGAATTATGTTTGCCCTTGTAATTTAATAATTGAGAAATAAGATAATATAGTTTCATCCTCTTTCTTCGAAAAATCCTAAACCCTTAAGCGCTTTGCAACAATTTGATATTAGAGCTTGAGACTGTATCATCTTATCAATAAAAAAAAGGACATATTACTNTATCTCTCCCCCTTTTAGCTGTTCGAACTTCCCAATTCATTTTCAAATATGTATGACAAATCCTGGTATATCACTAGCCCTCCATTTCCCTTGAAATGTCAAAACATCTTAAATGCTTTTCTATTATTTATCCAAAATAGACAACAAATTGATTCTTTCCCTGAATTTCGGACAATTGGAAACACTCCATATTTTGAAAGAACAATGGGTCTTGACCCCACCATATTGCAATCCACCTAAAAGGAAATTATTTCAATATCAAACCTCTTAAATACAGCTGATTAGAAACCCTGAATTGCCAGCAAAAATACTGAAAAAAAAAGTTATTCAGTTTATTATATTCTCTATTAAATGCATTGTGCCTATTATACTTGAATAATTTTATGCTATTTAAATAATCAACTAAGATTATAATCCTCCTTTCTTCTTGTTTTTCAATATTTATTTTAGCCATCAATTAGATATTTAGCTACCGACAGGATTACGCTACAGTAACAAAGCCGATCTGACCTCTACTATTACTATAACAAACAAGCAAATCCTAAAACAATAATCCAAGAACACAATTGTAGGGCTAATCACCTAAATAAATCCAAACCAAAAGAGAACGAAACCAATCACCAGAATCATAAGAACGAATCAGGGTTCGCAAGGGTTAGAGCACCTGATGGTGGTAAGACTGGATGATCCACAGTAAACGCACTCGAAAGGAGCGGGAGTATCCCGGAACATCGTCTGCTGGAGCGGGATGCCCTTTGGATCTCCAAAAACCGCATTCGGCGGGATCATCCCAGCTTGATGCGGGTGCTGCGTCACGTAGAATACATGCTGGGGAGTCGGACCTTGGGCATATCCGTCAACCCCGGCAACGCCGGAGGAATAGTGGTAGGGAACCCCAAGAGCAGGTTCCCCGCCTGAACCCTTCGCTGCCATCAGTTCTTCCGCTTCACAGAAGCGTATTCGTTCACCTGTTTCTGTTCTTGCGAAGCGCGTCGAAGGGTATAAGACGAGTAACAACGATCTGGGTTGGTCGACGGTGGAAGTCTGGTAGAAATTTTAACACCTTCTAGAGGGGACGACGGGCAGTTGCTCGGTCGTCGTTGTTTCCTGTGGGTCAATTTTTGATTTTCCTACGGCAAGACCGATATGGTTTCCCTTTTAAATTTGGATTTTAATTATTAATTATTTAAAATATTAAATATAATATTTTAATTTTCTTAATTTTAAACATAACATTTTAATCTACAAACATTCTGTTTTATCAACTAGTAAAGACTTTGAATGGACAGTTATGAATTATTAAAATATTATATTTAATTCTTTTATTGTTTAAGATATTATATTTAAAATTTAAATTGTTATAATATTAAATCTCATTTTTTTTATGACAAGTACATATAAGACACTCGTNGTATGATACAAAAGTCATTGTAGATGAAGTTCATATGTATAATGAGCACAATTTTGTGATCATGATAAAAAAGTTTACATTTCCATCCATAAATTCTTATTTTTTGCGTGATTTGCACTCTTTGGATCATTTTAGCTACATTAAAAATCCTAGATCCTTAAGCACCATATCATTCTCCTTCTAATGAGCCGACTGTCTCAAAACCTACAGTTCTGTTTTCATTATTGTTATATTATCATACTCTTTCATTTTACTACAAAAAAGAAGAAGATACATGGTATGCTAGTGGTAATACTGTAACATGTTATGGTATGCTATTAATATTATTATGATAATGTTATTGGTACTGTTATAATTTTAGTGTTCTCATGATATACTAAAATTTGATGTGGCTACTATAGATCAAGTACTTTCAAGTGAGAGCTTTGTGAACATGAGTTCTAAGTATAAAAAGTTAGTTTATTACTAAGTGTAACCCCTCAAGTAATATCAAAAACTAGAAGTTAATATTTAAAAGATTATATGTTTATGGTTGTGGCAAATTTATTTTCTTTTTTCATATTATGCATTATTAAAAATTCAATTCAAAATTAAGAGTGATTTCAGGGATAATTTGTCACCATCGTCCACCAAAGCAAAGCTAATTGTTACTAATGTTGGCAAAAGTGAAGTTTCTTGAGCCCATATTGTTTTTATGATCACAAACACTTTAATATTGGTAGCCAATGATTATATATACATGCGCCACATTGACGCATCAATTTAAAGGCTATGATGTCGAATTTTACAAAATGATTTAAGAGTATGAATCAATATTGCAAGTCAACAGGAACAGTGACTAAAAAAATTGCAAGTTAAAGAAAAAAGTGACTTAAATACCCAACAAGGTTCAATCATTCTAGGCCTCATATGTAATAACATTGGAATTTTCTAGATGGAGTTTATTTTTCTTAAAGTATTCTTTTATGAAAAACTCTTGACCTACTTAGCTCAACCAATGGAAGTTCCTTTTCATAGTTTCTCATAGGCTCAACATTTATTATTTTGCTAGTTTTTTATTGGACTTTGTTGAAACATTTACTTAAGGTAGGTAAGCTATATTGTACAAATTAAACATCATTGCAATATCTTTGTTATTTTAAACATGAGATTAAGCTAGTTCATTTAGCTTTTATCTCTTCATACTGCACTTCATGTAGATCCACTTGAAGACTTCGAAATGCACAATTGTGAGGACTAATTTTAGGGGCATTTACATACATACCACCTAATTCCCCTATGTATTTATATATCTAAAACTTAAAATTTAGTTTTTACATTTATACCATCCAAACTTTCATATTACATAAAAAATACAACTATTTTAACTCTTAAAAAGTGAAATACAAATTTCAAGTTTAGGTAAGGTGTTATACATGTAAAAATTGAATTTTGGGTGTTAGCTATGTAAATACATAGGAATTAAGTGGTTTGTATGTAAATCTTCCCAAATTTGAATATAGATTCCTTTTCTTGGGAGGGAAGTGCTAGGGTTTAGTGCTTCACCATTAAAAAGCTATCCTAGTTAATATTCTTCTAAAGAATGGAACTTAGAGAGGAAATATGGGCTTGGTTAAAAGTTGAACCACTTCAAAATTCCATATTCAAACTTATGTGATTTTCCATTTCCACATTTTCCCTTATCATCACAAATTATTAATTCTTAAGTGAGCTGTTGTATACATACTGATCTTTTAATCATCATTTTTTTTTCAAAGCATCCAACTCAACAAAAATTAAATGTGCATATGTACGAACAGTACCCCAAAGAATTCCTGGATCCTAGAATTATAAGCATCACGAGGAACACTTTGGCGGTATTGTGTTGCAGCCTTGTTGAATAAAGATCCGACTAGGATGGTTCCTGTGCCATCAATCATAGAGAAGGTAGTGTATGTCATCCTGGTACTCTTCTATGTGGCTAAGGTTCCTTCAAGAGTAAAAACATCGCCCTTCCTATTTTGCTGAGCCTTGAGGTCCGGATACAGTGCTGAAACCTGGAAGAATTTTTTCGAGGGCCGAAGCTAAGTTAGGATCCACTAGTAGGAAGAAATAGATTTTTGAGGGCTTATTTGAAAGGAAAAAGAGGAATCAATTCAGTTGGCCAAAAAATTTTAAGCAAGAGATGGTTGAATTCCTGCATTAGAATGGTTATTAACTAGCTAAAATGCTATTTGGCAGTGGCGGTTTCAATTCTCACAAACATTGTCAAACTATTGCATGCTATAAGTGACCCCCGTCCTCTTATAGTTTTTTAAGATGATCATCCTTAGCTAAAGGTTGGATCATGCAAGCAACAATTAAGAAAAGAAGATGACAATATAAAATGCAAGGTTTTTCTCTTAAGAAGTACAATTGATGCATAATAGTCGTTAAGAGTTTGGATTCACCGATAGGGCTATCAAAACGGCTCGTTGTTCGTGAACAGCTTGTGTTCGGCTAATTAAGCAGCTCATGTTCGGCTCGTTCGATAAGTTTAACGAGCAGAACAAGAACAAATTTTTAAGCTCGAAATATGAACAAGCTGAACAAGGACAAATATTTGTTCGCTCGTGTTCGACTCGAAAAGAAAGAAATTAATTAATTAAAATATAAATATAGTCAATAATATGTGGGTTGTTGGTGTTATTTCTCGGTCTCGCGGTGTTACTCGGTGTTGTTCCGCGTAATATGTTCTACCAAGCATATTTCGAGCCAAATACGAACTAAACACGAACATGTATATTTTATTTGAGCCGAACACGAACAAAATGTTCACGAGTGATTTCGAAGACGGACCATTTCGAACACAAGCCAAATTGGAACGAGTCGAACATGAGTCGAGGCTTTGCTCGCTCAAGCTCAGCTCGTTTATAGCTCTATTCACCAATCAATG
The DNA here is from genome assembly GCA_002079205.1 of Phalaenopsis hybrid cultivar. NCBI lineage: Eukaryota > Viridiplantae > Streptophyta > Magnoliopsida > Asparagales > Orchidaceae > Phalaenopsis > Phalaenopsis hybrid cultivar. Next base: position 36,720 of record JXCR01146849.1, on the reverse strand, counting down.
AGAGAGTCCAAGTATCCATCCCTTGCCCAAGTATAAGAATAATAATAAAACTCGCATAACTAAGGAGAGCACTTGAAGATAGGAACTCCAAGGATTTTGATAGGCTAAAAAATTCATAAGCTAGAGAGTTCCTCAAAGATTTACAGCTTTTTACAGAAATGGAGAGTAAAAATTCATAAGGTAGTGAATTCCTCAAAGTTTTACAGCTTTCTTTAGGGAATGGAGAGTTAAAATAGAATGAGATGCAACCACAACAACAATAAGCTATTAATTATCCCACTAAATGGGCCGGTTACATGAATCATTTTTCTCCATTGTGTCATATTCAGTGTCATATTTTCATTTAATACTAATAAATTAAGATCATCTTATATACAATATGCCCAAGTCTTCTTAGGTCTACCTCGACCTTTCTTAACATAAGTCAAATTTAAAAATCTATTCTCATAATCGGAGCATCAGATTGTCGACATTTAATATGAGCAAATAATCAAATAATCTAAGACGACTCTCTCTAATCTTGTCTGCCACAGATACATTCGTTTCGCATTTTGGCTCTAAGTGTCAAGCCACTCATTCACCTAAGCATTCTCATCTCAGCAACACTTAACTTAGTTTTATACTTCTCTTTTAAAGCCCAAATTTTTACACCATAAATCATTACAGGTCTCACCACCATCTTATAAAATTTTCCTTTAAGTCAAGCAATACTTTTCTATCACACAATAGGCCTGGTGCATTCCTCCGCTTCAACCAACCAACTTGAATTCTACTAATAACATCACCATCTATATCACCATCACTTTGAAAAATATAATCGAGATATCTAAATCGTTCACATCTTTTAATAAATTGATCATCCATTATTACAACTCTGTCACTAGATCTGCTACGACTAAAATTACATTTCATGTAATAAGTTTTAGATCAACTCAAGCAAAGACCTTTAGACTCTAATGTAGGCCTCCATATGTCAAGTTTTTTTCTTGAACTCTTTCTCTAGTCTTATCCACAAAAAAGATATGATCAACGAAAATCATACTCCAAGATACATTCTTCTATAAATGTCCAGTAAGAGCATCCAAAACTAAAGTAAAAAAATGGGCTTATAGTTGATCTCTGGTGTAATTCAGTTGAAAAAGGAAAATGCTTGGTCAATCCTCTTCCTGTTCGAACAACTCTAACATGCATATTTTAATGACGATATAAGTCATATCAAAAGCTTTCTTTATTAGAACTCTCCAAAGAACTTCTCTTGGAACCTTATCATAAGCATTTTCTAAATCAATAAAAGTCATGGCAAACTCTACTTGCTCGTTCTATACTTCTCCATCGAACCTCTCAAAAAATTTATAGTTTTCATAGTAGAATTGTCCGGCATTAATCCAAACTGATTTTGAGAAATTTGTGTATCATGTCTTAACCTATGTTCAATTACTCTCTCATAATTTTAATGTATGACACATTAACTTATTTCTTCTATAATTTGCAAACTCTTATGAATTCCCTTTATTCTTAAAAATGGAAATCAAAATACACCTCTGCTCTTTAGGCATGATTTTTAATTTTTCAAATAATTATAATAAATCTCCTAAATATTTTTATACTTCTATTGGGATATTATCAGGTCCAACTGATTTTTCACTTTGTTTTCATTAAAGTCTCATCAACTTCCCTTTTAGCTAATGCTAACGTAAACATAAAAAAAATATTATTATTAACGATATTAAGATCATTGAGATCAATTTTATTTTCAAAAATTTCATTGAAAAGATTATCAAAACATCTCACTCACCTATATTAAATATTTTCGTCTAAAAAATACTTTTTTTAAATTTCATCTATAATACACTTTACTTGAATTAAATCTTTACTTTTTTGCTCTTTGTTTGACTAGTTTATACATGCATGTTAACTATCTTTAGTATTCAATTCATTATAAAAAACACTAAAAGTCAAATTCTTAGCATCGCAAATTATTCTCTTAGACTAGCTATGAGTTATCTTATATTTTTCTCTGCTCTCTAAGTTTTAACATTTAACCAAGTTTTATAACGAAATTTCTTATATTTTATCTTTTCTAGGACATTATAATTCCAATACCAACTATTTTTATTTATATATTTTTTTTCCTTTTAATTCTTCAAGTACAACTTTTATCACTTATTTAATATTTTTTATTATTTTATCCCGCAAAGAATTACTTTCTTTATGAACATCCAACTCCTGAAATCTTAAAGTTTACTTATAAAAATAATTTTATTTGTATCTTTTAAGTGACCCCACCTAATTTTATGACAAAATTTGATTGTATTTTTTATCTTTCAACTCGTTTTAAAATTCATAACTAATAAGAATATTAAGTACTTAAATTTTTTCTTGTAATGATCTTACAATCTTTACATACCTGATCTTTTTTTTCTCATAAGAAAATCATTCGTGTTTTATTATATTTATTCTTACAGGTGATAATAAGCTCATTTTTTTTCTTATATAAAATATTAGCAATAACAAAATCATAAACAAAACTAAAATCACTTTCTTCATTAATCACTCTGAACACATAGCCACCATGAATAATTCTACATTCTTCTAGCACTCAACCAATATGTCTATTTAAATCATCTGTAATAAAAATTTTATATTCAAGATGTATCATTTATATTAATTCTTCTAGGACATTCCAAAAAATTTTCTTTTGAACCTATATATAAACCTACTTAGGAGTATAAGCACATAACATTAAAAATTTTAGTATAAACAAAAATCTTTTATACTATAATTCTATCTCCAAATATATTAATTTTTATCATATTATCTTTCAAACTCTTATCTATAATTACACCTACAACATTTATAGTGTGACTGATATGTCTATTTAATTCTCCCCAAATAAAAATATTTTTTTCATAAGGTATCATTTGTATTAATTTTTCTAGATCATTCCAAAAAATTTTTTTTGAACCTATATCTAAACCTACTTAAGGAATATAAACACTTATAACATTAAAAATCTTAGTATCAACAATAATCTTTAGGACTATAATTCTATCTCCAAATCTATTAATTTTTACTATATTATCTTTCTAACTCTTATCTATGATTACAACTAAACAATTTCTAGTGTGAATCCTATCTGAATACCTAAGTTTAAAACCTAAGTTATCAATTTCCTTAGCATTTTCTCCAACTAAATCATTTAGTTTCTTGAATGCATAAATATTTATCATCCTATGAACAATAATATCTACTAATCCAATTCATGTACCTATGAGAGTACATATATTGAATGAAATGACTCAATAAAAATCGAGCGAGATGACTAACTAAAAAACAACTTTAAAAAATATCAAAATATTCTGGAGTAATAAAAAAATGGTCAATGTCTATTCAAATAAAATGATTGAATTCAAAAATAAAAAAATTAAAAAAATAATAAATGACTTAATTTGACAGAAAATGCCCAATTAGTGCAATCAACCTAATCCAACATTGCTCGCATGAGGTCTTTTTAAAGCACGCGTAGATAAATCGTGTTGGGTTCCTAGTGGCGACGCCAACAATAAGCCACCAACCATACAAGGAGTAGCAACAGCTAGAATGATGTTAACAATGCGAAGTAACCTCCATTTAAGAAGCAAGAGAAATTCCACAAAGAAGTGCTCCTAACTAAAGCATATCAAACATAATATGGATAATTCATTGCCCCTAAAAGGAAATGTGAGGTTCTTCTTTATCTTATGAAGACCATTTAAACACAAACATAAAGTGATGATGAGTTTAACATCCAATAATTCAAAGGTCAAAAGAATGCTAAGGAAATTCTTAAGGGCAACCAAATAGTTATTGAAGGTCAGAAATTATTCAATGTAATCGTTGAACTCTTTTAAGATGTTGGGTCACGTACGCTCATGGGTTCATAAAACTCGGGAAAGAACTTTATAAAGAAGAGAATGAAAGTGTTCTCTAGACCTGAATTCTCTGTATCCTAATGATCTTCCTCTGGTAGAATGGAGGAGTGATCTAATCTCTTACTAAAATCGAGTGCAAGAGAGAGAGGGAGAGAGAGAGAGATACCCAAAGATCAATTGATTGATATGGCTCAAAAGATCCCCTCCCTTCAATACATAAAGAGAAAAGATATTAAACCATGATTTGTATGATACAAAATCTATCTAAGGTGTCTTGCTAAAAAGATCGCAACGTTGGTGTCGTGTGGCCCATAAATGATGATGAAGCTTATGTCAGTCCTTTTAACGTTGATCCTTATTTCGGCTATTTGTAAATCTTGAGGATCATTGGCTGGGAGAACTCAACGGATGGGCCGAAAGAGAGTCCTAATCCTAGAGAAGGGATGGCTAGTACTTACGTGATTCCCAGGGAGGCTGAAGTAAGCAAATGAAACAGCAGGTCAATTCAATAGGTCAATCTGCCAGGTCATTTTAACATGTGATTTTAATGGATCTAATGAGGAGTGGAATAGGCCTCATGATGGGTTGTGAGTCATGCAATCTTTCAAATGTTCATCAGTTGTGCATTGGGCCCAAAAAAGCCATCTACTCCATTGAGGGCCCATGGCAATCAATAATATGTATACAGTAGCATTGAGCTCACTATGACCATTGTGATCGCCAATGAGGTTATTCATAAATATCATTCAATGGCAAAAAATTAGTGAGTACTTCNTGAAAGGTTATTGTACCCTTATTTCAAAATGGCACCATTTAAAAACATAATGTTGATTTTAGAATGGCAACACTTTATTATTTTTACTGGTGACAATTACAATTATCACCATTTTAGTAACTAATCTGTCAATTATATTTTTTTTAAATGCAAATGAATTAATTTTATTTATTAATTAGTCAATATTTAAACTTCTTTTAGCGTAGATAATACTTAAGCTCTGCGTATACATACTTAGCTTAATTTTTGAAAACCTTAATCAGCCGAATTTCATCTAATTAGATAGTGCATATACATGCATTAATCTCCATAAAATTTGGACTCAACAAAACACCAATTTAGGACTCGTTTGCGGCTGCAACCTTATACCGTGAAGTTTTCGTCTTTTTTTTTTGCGTGCTTTCCTTCTGCGACAGCGGCCGCTTGCCGCTAAATAGGATGAACACGGGTCGCGGGATCGACCCCAGCGGCCCAGCGTTCAAATCAAACAGTTTAGATTTAATCAAAATAAAAAGAAATTTTGTTTTCATAACCAGGGTCAAAGATCAATTTAAAGTTTGACTGATTTATTAATTTATAAATTATCAAAATTGAATAATAATTTTAAACAAAATATACAACTCCTAACTCTTAACCCCAATCCCAAAGATAATTCAATCAAAATCATACATTCTCAGCCAAAATTACAAATCCATCAGATTTAAATCCCTTATTAACTACATATGAATACGGATACTCGCATATGTCATGTNAATTTTAAACAAAATATACAACTCCTAACTCTTAACCCCAATCCCAAAGATAATTCAATCAAAATCATACATCCTCAGCCAAAATTACAAATCCATCAGATTTAAATCCCGTATTAACACTACATATGAATACGGATCCTCGCATGTGTCATGTTCCTCCCAACCTCTGGCCCGTTTATCTCGTCCCACACCGACCGACCGATCGACCACGCCTTAGCTCGTTTNCCTCCCAACCTCTGGCCCGTTTATCTCGTCCCACACCGACCGACCGATCGACCACGCCTTTGCTCGTTCTCCCACAACTCCCCCAGAAACGTCTTGGCGGCATCCAGACTAGGGAAGTAAGCCGGCTCCAGAAACATCAGCGATAGTGAATCACCGGATTCCGGCGAAACAACCAGAGGTCGGCATGTCGTAGCTTCCAAGCTCCCCATCACCGCAGTCACCACTTGCCTATACCCAAAGTAGAACCTCTTCACCGCCGCCTCCACCGCCTGAAACGCCTGCAAGAGATGAATCCTCCCGGGATTCCCCTCGTCCCCTCGCCTCCGGCTATGGAACAGCCTCATCGTCGCTTCCTGCAGCCTTGGCCCACCGCTCGGATCAGCTTCAGCGCCGAGCACCCATGGCACCCTCCTTTTCAGTTCCTTCCCTGACGAGGCCGTGACATCGCGCAGCGCCGCCGATCGGAAACAGAATGCCTCCGAACCGTTGCTCGCGCGAAGCGCGAGCTGACCCCTGAGCCTGAGGAGATCGTCCGGATCCATCAGGAGATGAAGATCCGTAATATCGGCAAGAAGCTTCCAGATTCTTTCTAGGAGCCAGCAATCGCCGGCGGCTGCGGCCCAATCGGAGGAATCTATGCGATCCGCTAATCTCCTCGTGAGCTCCCTCGCTGACGCGAGCCAGGACTCAAGAATCTGGTGAATGGTGAAGAGATTCTCGTTCTCGTGGTTTTTGAGATTCTCGTATGGGCTTTTCTTCAGGGAATGTAGTTCGGAAGGTCGAACAACGAGATCGTACTCGAAGATGGGTTTTCCAGCAAGGTTCGGCTCCCCCAACCCTAGGGTGAAGGGACTCCCCTGCATCCGGCTCTCGATCTGGAACTGGATCTTACTAGCAATGTGCTTAGACTTTTCCCACGCAGCTAGGCGAGGGAGAAGGCTCTCCTCGCTCGAGCGGCTCACGACGGCTCCACCGCCGCCGGGGAGCTGCCACACCTCCTGCGAGCTCCGATCACGGGCCAAAACGCCAGCGCCCGACCGCAAATCTACCACCGGTGCACCGCCGCCTCCCTCCCCTTCACAGAAATCTCCAATAATCTCAATCTCCACAGCCGCAAGCGATTCCAGCCGGCGACTCCATTCCCGAATGTTCGCATACGGCCGGGGACCTGACATCGCGATGGATATAAACCGAAAAGTGATCTCGAGGGCTTGAATTGCCGGCTTCAGCACAGATTCATTCCTCCACTGTGGGAAATCCCTTGAACTCCAGAGCTTGGTGAGATCCGAAAGCCGGACGTAACGCTCGTAAGCCGCGGTGAGAGACGCATCCCGATGAGGAATTGCCGAGGAGTTCGCCGCCGGCGTGTGATTTGTCCCCGGTGATATGTTGGAGACCTTGGAGGCTATCGCCATACCGTTCAGAAAATTTTGACTGGTTTGAGTTGGTTACAAGAACCGCAATGGGCTGTGGTCCTTATATAGAGGTGGGGTTATGGGGAGAGTTTGCGTGGGAACGAAGGTCGAAGGAGGGAGAAAAGTGTTATTTTAAAATTAAATTTGAAATTAAAAATCATGGCGGTGGAAGCGAACGAGAAGGAAAAAATTATTAAAAAAGGCGGAATATGGAGTGAAACTTATCCATTAGAAGCCGCCCGACACGGCTTTAGTCCCTGTACCTTTTTGCCACTATTCAAATACTGGATTTGTAAATAACAAGTTTAGGATGGTCTCTGTGTAATTGTCCCATTAAATAAATGAAACGGTTAACCGCATCATCTAAAATTTATCATGCATCTAATATTCCTTATTATATATATATAGAGTTAGCCGTCTAGCCTGGCTTGTCTTCTGTTTACATCATTATCGTTAAAGTTCTTTTATTTTGATTCAATTCCATTAAGGATTAGACGGCATATTCGATTTTGATCATTCTGTATTTTTCTCTATTTCGTAATTTCATGCCTCCATAATTAATACGAAATTCCATTGAATGTTGTCGGCTTTGATCAAATATTATCAAGCCACAAATCATTGAATCTTGTTTTGAACATCCACCAAGAAAAATTAGTAGGCAAATATTAAACTTTGTTGGGCACACTAATAACGGTGGTCTGACATAGTGGCAGTGGCCCGAAGATGGAGGCCTGACGGTCATGACAGCAATGGGTCAACAATAAAGGTCTGTCATTGTAATGACTGCTTGATGTTGGTAGAGTGATAGTGGTTCTATGGTGGCGGCGGCTCAATGACGGTGGTCAAGCTCGAAGACTATGGGTAGTCGATGACAGCTTGATGGTAGCGGAGGCTGTCCGACGACGACAATCCGCCACGACAAAGGTGACTCGATTTTAGGAGTCTTGCACCATAACAATAATGTGTTGTCGATCGGGTGATCATGGTTCTATGGCAGTGGTTGCCCGATGACAATGGTCCAACAAAGAGTGGGTGGTTCGGCGATGGTGGCTTGATGGCGATGAATGGGGTCTGATTACTATGGACACGATAGTTCAACATTGGCCCAACATCAGTTGTTTAGTGACAGCAGTAGGTCGACGTCGATGGTCCAGCACAGGTGCCCGTGGTTGAGCATATAAGGTATTGTGATGGTTGTCCAACGATGGTTTTGGCAGCCCAGCTAGGACGATCCAACATGACTACGGTGACCCTCGACAGTGGTCCTGCATATTAGTGATGTCTCAATGTCAATGGTCTGATATGGCTAATTTGCTTGATGTCAGTCAGGTGACAATTTTACGGCGATGTTTGTTTGATGGCGGTGATAGCATGACGACGATGAACCGATGGTGGCGACGATCAAGATTACTCAAGAGATTAGAGTTCCCCTCAATCTTCTCATTTTCATCTTTCTCGCATGTCTATTTATCGATTTTTTGAGTAACATCCTTTATAAGTACCACATAAGTATGGATCACTCCATCGAAAAAATCAGAGTGATTCTTTTAATAGTATGTAGTTTTAGGGTTATTTGAATGCCTTAATTATGTCAAAATTAATGGATCTTAAGCTCATTGCATCCAGACGCTTGATTTGACTATTAGCTTGTCAGATATAAATATTATTTGATCCCCAAAAATATCTTTCGAAACTTTTCTTTATATTTTAATTATATTATCTAGACTCATTTGAACTTAATCAGATCATTTTTTATGTCATTTAGAAACAAGAGCACACTCCATGTTAATATATATTTCTAATAAACTCAGATAATCAGCATTTAATGTGACACATAAAGGGTTCTTTATGGATTAGCACAGTTTCCACTCCACCTCTTTTCCCCTAGCCAGTCGCCTATACCTTATTCTTTTACGATTAGGAGAAGAATGAAGCACGCATCCTTGTGGATTGGTGAGCTAAAACCAAGAGTTTTGGCTTGGAAGCTTTTTCCAAGTAGTGGGAATTGCTTAGGTGAGGTACAGCTAAGATGTATAAAGCAAAATATGTAATTAGGAGGATAAGAAGATTATTTGTATCAATTATTCCTCCATATCGTTTGGTAGGGGGTGAATGACAAATATATATGGACCAGACGCAAACATGTAGCAGTCCAAAGATCCTTAGCCTTTGACATTAGAGAATCTCCACAAGAAGATAATTATCTTAATTAAGAAGCCTTAATTGGATAAGAGTTACATTCCAAAGCGTTTTAAATCACCTTTTTTTTTTGTTTCTTTTTGTTTCGTCCGATTCGATGGACCGAAGCCATGCGTTATGGGCAGCTCATCTAAATACTATTAGTTATCTTTTAGTTAGTCATGAGTGCTATATGTTCAAAATAGTTGCTTCTAATATTCGTGAGTTATAAATAAATCATATTTATATATTTTTTTCATTTAATTATTTTTTTAAGATGACAAATGAAGTATGATTAACACTTAATAGTTTTAAATTTGCTAAAGCTATTGTAATTCATTCAAATTATCTAAATTAATTCTTTTAAGAAAATCATTTACAAAACTAAATAGGCTTTGCAATCAAGTATTTACCATGGGAAACAAAACTCTTAACCACTAGTCTAAAAGGGTTGCATATTAAATTCATTAATTCTAGAATTTAAATTTATCTAAATCAAAACTACTTAATTTATGAATTAATTAATCATATTTTTTAGAAATGATTAAATACTTTTTTTAACATCATCACTAAACATAAATAAATAATTTAGTTTTTTGAGAAAATAATTGCAGCTATGTATACTCATAACTGGTCGTCATGGACCATAGGGTACGTTAGCAGATCTCATGGGTCTACAAGGCCCTGTTTTCTTTACTACAAAGAGGATTCAGTCACCTCTATCTATCGAGCTCGCTTGTCGTATTTGTATGTTGAGCTTGCTTGCTGAAATGATCTGTCAAACTCTTTTGTTTAAGTGGTCGGTCAAGCCTTCCATTATCATTCTTAGTGATTACAGCCTGCCAACATGAGAGATGTCACTCAAGGATAAACACACGTCTGCATCAATTTAAAAGCTGCATGATAATCATGTCTTCTATTTGTCACAAGGACATTTTGACATACATTGTATCATTGGTGATGGATAAGAGACTAAGAGATGTAAGTTAAGGCACCTCCTATCTTAAAAGGAAGGGAAGAAAAAAACATGATCTCTACTTCCTCTCTAATTTTCTCATCCCTCATTCAATCTCTTGCTAAAGGTAACAACAAGATCCGATTTAGTCCCGGTAAAAGGTGAGGCCCGTTTGAGGTGACAATCCGACGAAGTAACTGAGATATTGTAAAATGAAAAATGTGGATCAAACGACACTATTGTAAAATAAAGGTGACTGACAATAATGTTGTAGACGTCTGATCAACATCCTAACAACAAATTTGACTCATAATGCAAAGCAACAAAAAGCCAGTCTCAAAGCTCAACTTTGATCTAGCTCTAGAGGTGAGTCCCTGCCAACAACGACAAGCTTCACGAAGGGTAAGTTGCAAATCACCTCAGTAACGAGTCTCAGAGGTTCCCCCCGCGAAGGCAAAGACATGATCTACCTAAGTCCTGGCGAAAGGTAAGGCCTGACCAAGATGAAAAATCTGACCGAAGCAAAGTGAGTCAGGCAGTGTAAGACTTGTGTCGGGTCTTGATAAATTAAGAAACAACCGACGATCTTATCTAAGGCCCGAGTCATCAACCAACACAAATATTCATCATCAAGCAATTATCACAAGGAAATAACACAATAGAGGTGAAACAATAAAAAGAGGAAAAGGCTTGAAAAATAACTGCAAAGCTTATTCATTTCAAATTGAAAATATACAAGTATTTTCTATACAAAAAAAGATTTCATTTACTCTATATTAACAAAAAAGTTTTTCTAGAAAAATCTATAAATATCAAGAAGCCGGTTGGAAGATCTTACTTCGTTTTCGGCATCCGAATCATTCTCAAAAGACCCCTTGGAGCCGGTATAAAGGGAAGCAAATTTATTTAAGACTGTGAACTTTGGGTTCAACCAGGCCCGATCGAATGAATCTATCGGTTGTTGTGATGTTGATGACTCAAAGCTGCTCGCCTATAATCTTTTTCTGCCTCGAGTGAGAAGGGAGCATCTCAAAGAACTCATCAATCTTCACCATCGTCAGTCATGCCTTCAACTCCTATTCTCTTGCTCGGCAATTGACAGAAAATCTGAGAGTAACAATCTCCTCCGTCGCAGTCAGTTTCTTCTCGGCTATCATGGCTTGCTCTTTAAATTTCTTCATAAGCCCGGATGAGATCTCAACCCTTTCTCAGGTAGTGGCCCACTTCATCTCAATTTAATCCAGTGTCATCAATTGAATGTGGGAAGCCTCCCACACCTTTTGGTGATTTTGATCAGCCTTCTTAAAAAGTTAGGGTCGCTCAAGTGTCCAACGAGACGTAGCAATTCCACGTGGCCATATCATTTCCACAAAGTCGGAAAGTTAGACTTTGAACGAGGATGAACCTCGTACTAGTCCACGTCCTGGTCAATGGATATATATCAATCATCATAAGAATTCCAAATCAGTGGGAACTGAGTTAACTGGGTAACCCTTATTCTTTTTTGATATGAAAGAGGGGGTGGAGGAGTCAACTCAGCAAACAACTCCTTCCCTTCCCTATTTTGTGCTTCCCCTGGGGGCACCATTTTCAGGTTTGTCTCAGACTCTGACTGGGTGGTAGATGCGAGCCAGATGGCCACACTCCAGGCAGATAAGCTAATGTATGAAGGTTTGTGGTGAGGCGAGGTCGACTATGTTATTTCCCCTTCAAAAGATTTTCCGGCTCCACTCTCCTTTGGGCGGCCATATGACTTCTCAAATTCTCGTCAACCCGCATATGGAGCTACATCCAGCAAATATGTATCAAAGCTAGCATGAGTTGAACGTATCCTTGTAATAATTGTTGGTTCACCATTTGAAATTTTTTGAATCACTACCGTGGTTGTAGAACTAAAGAAAAAAAAAAGGCCTCACCTACTGATTCTAATACTTCATTGCAAGCCTTGGTCGAATTTCTTTCACTCACCACAACTTCCTTTCCAGGAACTCTTTTTTCCCGTATGACCCTGTATCGATTGAAAGCCACCTTAAGATCCTAGCACGAGGGCATTTGCAGTCCATACCACAGCTGGTTTATGTAAATCACCAAGTCTTTCCTGAACCTATCGGTCCCACTCTCATTCGAGTGGGTGGCTCTGAACCTAATAGTCGAATCGAAGACGAAGGCCTCCTCGACAAGCAACCTCTTTGGGAGACAAGATTGACCGCTCGATATCAACTACCATAACAAAAGTGTGCAGAGTTTTCTTCAGAGTCATCATAAAACGAACAGAAAAAGTCGAAAGGAATAAGAAAAAAAAACAAGCAACAAAACTCGGATGAAAAATACAGTAAGCGTGCAAATAAATACCTCGACCTTTATTTTAGGGATCCAGCAGAAGATGAAACCCCACAGGAAAATTTCAAAAGGGAACATCACGTCAACATAAAACTGGAAACAAAAAAGAAAAGAAAAGAAAAGATTTTATTTTAATAATAATGTACTTACAGTCAAATTTTAATTTGACAACATATATTTCATAAACTGACTTAACCACCTCAGTCATGACCAAACCCCTTCAAACCAACCATCTATATAGCATTTGGCTGTCTAGATTGAACTGGTTAGCTCGATCGGCCTCGAAATGAACCCTCTGAACAAAATCATCATCCTAGAGTTTGGAAACTTCTCAATAAAGATTGGCTACCTCCCCTCACATCTCCTCCAACACTCCACAGAAATGCTCTTCTCATCGAGCCGGTGCAACATCTATCTCATCTAGGTGATGAGTCAGGGTTCTCAGAGACATCAAGTGTCCCCCAGCAAAGTTCTTTTGCGTCTCCATAGGATTGATTGGTTGGTTAACCACGTTCTCCTTGTTGACGACCGGCGCTTGGAGCAATTTATTAAAAAAAAATGTCACAATTTATATCAAATTTTAAAAATAGCACCGATCAAAGCTCTAGACACCTGTAAGTTATCTTTTCCTTCTTTTCAAACATGCCTTTGACTCTGACTCGTTCATACGGTTCGCAAAAGCAAGATCGCGGCGGCCGAAGACCGCCTCAGCCCACGCGCGCCTCGTTGGCATTGCAGGCGCGTCTTGTGGGTCAAGCGGGTGCGGTTATGGTGACAGTTATGGTTTTGATATTGGTTTTGGTTTCGTGGTGGGGCGGGGGAGTGGGCGTCGTCAGACCACGCCTGAATATTAAATACGGGATGTCAGCGTGCCGGTGAGATGCGGCGGGCACGTGAGATGCTTTAAGATGGAACCGCATGCATGCCACGTGAGACATTTACTTGGTGGGCCCCACTGTATAATAGGAAACTCAGCTTTGGTTAATTGGCGCGTGCGAGTAAAGATTGGAAGATGTTTTTGTCTGGAAACTATAAGTCAATTGCCATTATTTATTTATTTATTTTAATTTATACCGTGTAAATTGAGCTTTAATTTAATTAATTGATTAAGTTTGAGCTTAAGTGCAAATTTAATTCTTCATATGTCAAAATGGCTTGTTTAATAATAGAAAGAGAAAATAGTTTTAATTTAATTAAATGGTTAAGCTAAAAGTAAAAAAAACTTATGGGAAAAATAAAAAGATTACTTGATAAAACAAATAATTTTTTATAATATTTTATTATTTTACACTTCGATTCTTAAATTTAAATGTATTTTAAGTGTGTTTAGACTAATAGTTTTTGCAAATAAGTCAGATCATGAGTCGGGTTAGGAGTGACTCAAGCAGCTCGTTAGCTTATCTGGCCCAGCTCATGAGACATTTATCAAGTTGAACTTGAAATGACTTAATTACACCATTGATTGTATTAGTGTTCATAATTTTTTTTAATAAAATAATTACATTCATTTAATTTTAATATCAATGAATGGGGAATGCTCCTTATATTGATTCCTCTAATGTCTAACATTACTATAGAATACGCTTAGATAACTAAAATGAGTTATAAATTGTCATTAACTCATACATTATCAACTCAATTTTAACACAATTTTATTTGAGCTAAACCATTATTAATAACGCCTTATTTATAAAATTCAATTTGTAACTAATTCACTACATAATTAACTATGACAAAGTATAATCCTAAAACTATAACTTGTACTTAATAGTCAATCAATATGAAATTACTTAATTTTAATGTTTTATAATTCCCCAATTCCTAAAGGTCCTCCTTCATGATAGTACATCTTTAATATCAATGATGCTAATGATTTGTATATCCTAAACTTCTCGTTTCACCACCTATTTACAGACTTGAGTCTAGGCATCATTTTCTAAATACAAGCTAAATAAATTTATATATAGTTCTTAATGAATGCTTCACATGAATAGAATATAGCAGCTTGTTACTAAATTGATTATATAGGTTAGAGCATATTTTATACCCATTGGGCAAGTTCATATAAAGTCACTAGCCAAGTTCACTATGGTCAATATAATCCTAATGAATAATTTTATCATATAACTTTAATGCGCTTGACTAGACAAACTTGAATTTAGCCAATTTAGATGAGCAAGATGAATTTAACTTGACCCACTTATTGATTCAGATTCATTTATGAGCCTAAACAAAAGATTTTTTTTTTTTTTTTT
>JXCR01146849.1:11229-21901 GCA_002079205.1 Phalaenopsis hybrid cultivar | reverse complement strand
AGCCTAAAAAAAAGATTTTTTTTTTTTTTTTTTTGAAGGAGAACCATCCAAAAAAAAAAATTGTTGCTTGGGATGACACACTCACCCTTACAAAAAAATGTGCTCTTAAGTTTTCTTCACTGTCTGGTGGTGTTTTCCCATAGACATTTCTACTAATTTTTTTTAGTTGTTGAGCGCCTTTGGACCAATCTTTTATGGTCATCTTCTTTTGGTTATTTTTGCATCATCCATATTCTAAGCCCATTTTTCAATTCATTTAATGTCATTTTTTGGTTTTTTTAGGCGCTAGATTTTTTTCTTTCTTGCTGAATGATTGCTCAAACTCTATCTTTTAAAATTACTTATTTTATTTACAACTAATAAGCTACAAGAAAGGACTATTTTTTGGGGAATGCAGCTAAATCTTCTTGAACTATTGGTGTTTTTCAAGGCATCTAACCTCTTCAAACATATGAGAAAGCGACACTCTTGGGGTTTTGCAAGTGCTTTTTTAAGGTTTTGGGGCGCCCTTGGTTTTTCCCTTTCTCTTGGGAAAAATATCCAGTTCTTCTCCTTCCTGACCTTCTACTGGTCTTCGTTTAGTTTTAGGTGCTTAGCCCCTTTTTTATTTCTTTTGGATCCCTCTACTTTCCCTCCTCTCCCCTCTTCTTCTCGGTCTTTGCTTGGACCTGGCCCAACCCTCAACTAGAAAAGGTTATTCTCTTCCCATCTTTCTTCTTCTTCTCTTAACATTTCTTTTATTCCTTATACAAATGACAAATTTTGTTTCTCTGAAAGTGAATTAGAGGAATGCTTAAAATGGTGGAGTATCACTTTATTGAGATATGCTCTTGGCAAAAGATCATTTTATGATAATCTTCTTACTATCAAAAAAATTTGTAGGTAAAGGGTGATATTGAACTCATTTCTCTTATAGAGAATTTTTTTTCTTTTTATAGTTTTTTTTCTCTTGAGAAGTATCGTTGTTGGTCAAGTTCCCAAACATCATCCCTTATTGTTGGTCTAAAATGGGTATTTCTAAAATAACCAACAAGATAGATGTGTCATGAACCATTGACTCTCTTACAACAAAAGAATTTTGTTAGGGTTAATATTCAAATTTCTATTGACTATATTCTCACATATTATATTATTTTAGATATTAAAGAAAAAAAAGTTGTTATTCTTGTTATTTATGAATGTAAACTAATTACTTATAAAGTTTGCTCTACTTTCTCACAAGACTCATCATCATGTCCTAAATCTCTTCTAACTTGCCCCCGGTAGTTATCTCTACTTTCTTTGAGAGAAGTAAAATAGATATGAAAGGGTTCAAAGAACCAAAAGATGAAAGATTAAACTTAATTTTCCTGTTCAAATTAGTAATATTCAATGTACAACTTCAACATCCATTTTACTTGCTAATGATCTTAATGTTTCAGTTGAGGCTTCTTCTTTTAAAAACACTTTGTTTTTTTTATGAAAATATTGATGTTTTACAATCTAATATATTGTTTGTTGCTAAAGTTTCTATTATAAATATGAATTCTCTGACTTCTCTTGATAGTGATCAAGAAACACCTCTCATTGTTGATACTAATAATTTATATATCCATGCAGTATTATTCTTTTGAATGATAAGAATTTAATTACCTCTATTTCTCAACTTGTTATCTCATAAATCCAAGAAAGACATATATAAAGAGAGTAATCCTTCTTTTTAATATTAGGCTTCTTCTCTTATTTTCTATTTTCTTATATTATTTTTTAATATTTCTACTTGGAATATTCAGAGGCTTAATAGTGAAGATAGAATTATTAATTATAGGAATCTTTTAAGGGATTTTAAATTTGATTTATTTGCTATGCTTGAAACCAAAAAAATTCATTTGTACTTTATCTCATCATATTTTTTGTAATAATTTAATTTCTTTCTCAATGAGAAAATTTCTCATAAATTCAATTTAGCTAATAATAGTAGAATTTGGCTTAAGTGGAATTCTAATAAGTTAGACTTTTAGTTTTAAGTGTTAACCCCTAGTTTACTGTGTCAATTAGATAAGAATCGCATTAATAAAGACTTACTTGCCCTTATCTCTCATTATAAAAATGAGCTTATGAATGTCATTCCTTGTCATTATAAGTGGACTAAGTAAAAAAGTTAAATGCTCTTGGCTAACTAAGGGGGAATCATACAAAATCTCTTTATCATAAAGTAAGAACTAGAAAATTTTCTAATTTTATTAAAAAAAAATTGTTTAATAACATCTCGGTGCATCAGTTAGAGGATATTGTTAATGAGGTTATTTCTTTCTATTCTCAATCACTTAATAATCAAATTAATAATTTCAATAATATGGTTCATTTATTTTCGGTCAATAATCATGCCTCTTTTAATGAGTGTAATACTTTAGTTATGAATTTTCATATGATGAGAATAAAACAGCTTTTAATTCTATTGGTTTTAATAAATCACCCAAGTCTTATGATTTTTCTTCTATTTTTTAATGATTCTTGGAATATTGTTAGTTTGTATTTCATTGAAGCTACAAAATATTTCTTCTCTGATTCTAGGATCAATCATTCTACCTTATGCATTATTTCTAAGAAAACTGGAGCCAACTCTTTTAATGAATTTAGGCATATTTCCTCATATAACATTATTTCTAAGGTTTTTATCATTCTTTTGCCTAATAATGCTGTAATATTTATTTTTGGCCTAATAAACTAAGAGATTATTCTTCCCTCTGAAATTCACTATGCTCAAGCTACCTTTATAAAAGGACGTGATATTTTTGGTAATATTATCCTTACTAATGAATTTTTATGTCATTAACT
The DNA here is from genome assembly GCA_002079205.1 of Phalaenopsis hybrid cultivar. Classification (NCBI taxonomy): domain Eukaryota; kingdom Viridiplantae; phylum Streptophyta; class Magnoliopsida; order Asparagales; family Orchidaceae; genus Phalaenopsis; species Phalaenopsis hybrid cultivar. The sequence continues at coordinate 19,084 of JXCR01146849.1, read as the reverse complement.
CTACTAATTTTTCAAGAACTCTTTGTTCAAAAATAAATTGAATTGAAAAAGTTTGGATGAGAACTTTTATATATGATATAATGAGACATATGAGTTTTACTCAGTTTTCATTAATTGGGTTAAGGAATGCACTAATAATATTTATTTATTTACTATTGTTAATAGAGAAATGCATGACCATTTCTCTACTTTCTCTGGTTAAGACAAAGATATTTACTATCTCCTTACATTTTTGTAATGGTTATGGATAGTTTTTTTTTTCCATTTTAGTGGTCATCATTTTCATGGGAATGATGGAGATACTCATTTAGTTATGTTGATGACATCCTAGGCAAGTTATTATTGATTCTATTAATTACTCATCTCATCTCATATTCTTAAAACTTTTATCAAAGTTTTTAACATACATATTATTATGTTTAAATTTGTAATTATTTTCTCTAAATCAGATGACCCTTCAGTTTAACATACTATCTGTCATAATAGTGGCTTTAATTTTAAAACTTTAACGTGAGATTAATTGGGGGTTACTATTGAGCCCTCTTAACTAAATGTTTTCGATTGTAATAAACTTCATGAGAAACTTCATACTTAGTTTGTAGGTATGAAACAAAAATTTCTCTTTTCAAGTGAAAGATTTATGCTGATAGAGTATACTATTTGAAGCTATCTTTACTATTTGTTTTGGTCTTCTACTTCACTTGAATGTCTTAGAAAGAAGATTTATTCTTTAATAAATATTATTTTTTAGTAACAAAGATAAAGATAAGAGGGGTATTAATATAGATTTTTGTACTATAAATTTATCCAAATACAATGGTAGGTTCAGTTTGCCTTCTTTGAGCTATTAATATCTCATGCAAAGTTAAAATTTTATTAAAAATTCATAACTTTCATTCTTATCTCAGTTGTTGGTTTACATAACACTTTGGTTCTCTTTGGTGTTATAATTGTTTTATTGCTTCTACCTTTTAGAAATATTTAATTAAAGTGGCTTCTAAGATAAGATTGTGTTTATCTTTCAATGTAACTCCATCTAATAAGCTTATCTTTTTTTTATGACCCATGGTTTTATAGAATTTCTCTCTTTGATAAGTTTGGAGACTTTTTTTTTTTAATTCGTTCAATTACTTTAATCATAATAAGCTTTGTGAGATTATTCACAATAATAGTTGAGTTCTTAATTTCAAACCTCTTACTCTTTCTCATTGCATTAATTCTATTATTCATATTTTCATTGTTAACATTATTTCTTGCTACTGGAAAGATTTCAATTAATATTCTCATTAGAATCTGTATTTATTTCTTTATGAATTATTATTTTAACCAGAACTGGAGTAATTTTATTTGGTCTAAAGGAAATGCTATTAAGTTTTCTTACTTAATGTGAAAAGGGTTTTATAAAGGACATACAGCTTATGATATTTTGATTAGCATGGATACTTTTGTTAATAGTCTCTGTATGATTTGCTCTTATGAAATGGAATCCCATAAGCATATCTTTTTTGAATGTTCATTATCTCATTCTTTGTTTAATGGTTGTATTCCATGTGGAGGTGTCTTTGTGATTCATAGCAATTTTTATCAAATTATTTCTATGTTGAGAGCATTTCTTGAAGATTGAGAAAAAAAAATTTTGTTTGTTGTGCATTCCACAACCTACAGCTTTTAGTTTGAGATAAATAGAACTTTGTTTATGAATAATGTTTGTAATGTTTAGATTCTTATTAAAAACAGTCATTGGATTATCAAATAGAAGAGTATGTGATGTAAATTTAAAGAAGAGATCTCCTCTTTTCTAAAAGTTCTTTTTTTGTTCTCTTTTGAGGAATTTGCTTGTTTTGGTTGTTTGAAGTTTTCCCAGATTTTTATTGATATTTATAGATAGTGTTCTTGTTTTTCTTTATTTCTTTTGGTTGTGTATTTTAAGGGTTTAAGCTATGATGATTTCTAGTTTTTCATTAAGATTCAAACATTCTTTTGAATATTTTATATTTTTCTAGGATATTGATAGTTCCTGGATGAAATCATAATAGTTTGTTGTGGTTCATGAAATTTTGAGCTCTGTTGTTTTCCTTTTTTTTTCTTATTATATTCTTTTCTTTTTTCTTTGCTTTTTTTTAGCTTGACCTTTCTTTGAGCTTTTTTTCTCTTCTTTTGGTGCTGATATGTTGGGTTAATTTTGAATTTTGTGCTAGCTTTATTGATATATATTATCCTTATTGGGTTGTTTAGAATTTCTCATATTTTCCTACTCAGTTTTGTTGTTGTTAACATGTTTTGGAAGCCTTTTATTTGACTCATTAGAAGAGAAATGTGTTGTTGTTGAAGATGAAGTTGGTGCAATACTCTATTTGTTAGTCCTACTATTCCTATTATTTTGCCTTAATTTAAATAAATGTTATCAATCAGTGGAGTTTCTTCTTGTTTTTGTTATTTGGATCATGAAATATTAAACGTGCAAGATAGTTCTATTGGAAGTTTCTATCCGAGCTGTTTCATTTGATAGATATTTCTTTTTCGATTCAAGATCTTCTACTTTAGTGGTTCTTTTTGTTGGATATATTTGTTCCTTTAGTTCATGTATTTTACCATTTTTTTTCTTTAAGCTGATTGTTTTTCTTCCTGAAATTTTGTTTAGATGCATTTTTTGTAATTTCTTACATCTGTGTAATTATCATCTTTTTTAATAAAGTTAGTATCGCTCTCGTCTTCCAAAAAAAAAAACTAGTTAGCAACAAATTAGAGCATTGTTTTTAATAAAGTTTTATTTAGCATATTTATTTATTGAGATGCTCTCAACTTTTTTCCAAAAAAAAAAAAGAAAAGAAGAAAACTATGAAGGCCATGCATGCATTACTTTTTTTTGAAAAAGTTGAGCCCAAAGAGCAATATGTGTAATTCAAACAAGTGGCCTCACAGAGGGAAACTAAAACCCCAACCACTATATCACAAATAATTGTGTCTTTATCAGATTAGCTACTTGCATTGGGTTGCTCTTCCAGATTTAACTTTTGTGACTGTAAGCTTTGGATTAAATCTTAAATGTCCTTCTGTATATATTAACTTTTTTATTTATATACATTGTTCTTCTTTTACTTTGGGAGTGTAAAGAACATTTTTTTTTCCTTCCCCCATTCTTCCTTTTCTCTATCTGTTAGAGGATTCTTTTTACTCCCATTTTTTAAGGAGATTCTTGTTCTTTTCTTGTTTCTTTTTTCTTTGTTGGTTGTCCATTTCCTTCTTTGTTGGTTGTCCTTTCTTTCTTCTTTGTTGGTTTTCCTTTTGAAGCGACTTAGATACCTCGTAGCCGCTTGTGGAAGTTCGGCTTTGCTGATATTGAAGACATGAAGATTCTTCCTTCCCATGCTTACTATTGCTTGTTATGGCTTTGGCTGCTTGCTGGTGTTGGGGAATTTCCCTTATTCATGTTTTTCGCAGAGTTAGATTGCTGAGCTGATTATTCTTTTCTTGCTTGTAGTTGCTATAGTTTTGTGCGTCTTTGCCATTCATATGTTGTTTATATGTTTTGTGTTGAGTTTTATTTTAATTTTTCCCAAAAAAGAATTGTTCCTTGGTGTACTATTTAACTTTTAATTGTAGCACAAGTTAATGACGAATAACATTCGTTTGACCGTGATTTTATTTTTGATTCAAGTAAAACGGCAGGTTCAATTCTATTGTCTACAAATCAAACTGGTTTTGAGAACTAACCAGTCTAATTATGTCTAATACCCTTAGAATAACATATGGATAGATCCATTGAAGATGTCCACGGGATTTGTTCTCACTGACTAAACTCTGCCCAATTGAATTGTCCCGACAACTTCTTATGTCTTGACTTTGACACAAATCATTTTGAAAAACGAAAAAGTAACGGTCTAGGGGAGGCAAATTTATAAACAAACAGCTGTATGAATCTTCAAAAGACCATTAGAAATATTGCCAACTTGGACTATATATTCTCCCAAAAGACGGGTACAATTTGAAGAGTAAAGTTAGAAGACAAATCAATTTTATATTTGCCCTACCAACAAACCCACTTCAATTTTGTAAGAACGGAACTTCGGTCGCAAAGCATATCATACAGAAAAAGCACAACATCTTGATAAGAGATTATTGCATCAAGACACCTGAAATAAATTTACATCCAAAGTTATGTGGGTACTTGTTACATGACAAATAGGTCTCACCACAATATACTGGTTGGGTAAATTTTTTAGAATGGAGCCCACTTATCACATGACACTTCCACTAACTCCTGACGCAAACTTCTAAAATTTACATTATACCCGAATGTAATAATTTTTCCAGCCTAATTGCTGCAAATCCTACTATAATTATGAAGATCTGCACCATGGCCAGGGTGCCCCGTGGCATGAACCCTATCAAGTCAAATTCCAGAACCTAAAAATAAACATATCGACCACTGATAATCGTTACCTACTAAGGCTAGCTGGAGTTGCAATATCCTTGCAACAATTAGCATTTACATGCGTGCATACCACACAATTCTGATGTACTTAAATATCTAATAGCTAAATATTCATGTTTGCATGCATACTATTCAAATCTTTGATGTCACAAATAAACACCTCCATGATAAGTTTAATAAGAGTTGATATCAAAGTTAGCGCACTGGATGTATAAATAAATAAAATTTGTAAAGCATGCATGTAAATCTCACAAAACAAAAACAAAAGAACCCTACCAACGCATCTCACACCAAAGCTACTTAATCAGATGAACTAATAAATAACTCCTACACTCAGAACTTCGCATCGATTCACCTTATTCAAAAATGTCTAAATAAACTTTTAAATTAACTTTTTTAGCTAGCATTACTCTCCTAAAAATCATGTTTTTGATGATATACGCGTATGGTAGCAGGTCTCTAAACACTTAACAGGCTTGTAAGCAGCAAATCTACAAAATGATGCGGAAATTTTGCTCAAATAAAGAAAAAAAGTACAGCAAAAACATAGTCTTCGATTACCTGATAAGAGTCAAATGATTCCGTAGCAAACAATAAATTATCAAAACAAACAAAACATTATGCTCAAACTACCAACAAAGCTAAATAAAATAAAATCCAACTCAAAAGTCTCAGAAACAGTATAGGCAAAATGAAAACCCAGGACAACTGGCGAAATTTGATTGGTAGAAGGCCAATAAAACTAGTCAAACAAGCTGAAACCCATATCATCATCAGATTCCTCAGCAGGCTCTTCTTTCTTTTCTTCCACAGCAGCAGCTGGAGCCGCAGCAGTAGCAGCCGGAGCTGCAGCTGCAGCTGGAGCAGCGGCAGCAAATTTACTGGGATCCTGCATCACATTGATCATAAAAATTAGGAGCATATATATACATAAAACCCAAATCCCAATGTACTTACATATATAACAGTTAAAACTTTACTTTTCACATTAACACCATTCACATTTTTCATATCACATCAAAAATACTACAATTTTAACTTCTAAAAATGCAATTAACCATTTCATANACACAGCATTTACTTAAGAGAACCCTACCTTCAAATACTCCTTAACCTTCTCAGCCTGTGGGTAAGTGTAATCCGTGGCAATAGCAACAGCCAGAACATTCTTGTACGCGTTGATGAACATGTGAGGAGCCGCAGCGAGGGTGGGATAAGAGAGCGCCAATGAAAGCGAAGTGACCATCGAAAGGCCCGCTGAAAACTTCTCAATCAGATCATCCTCAGTGAGGTCAAGAACCTCAGGGGTGAACACTGAACCATCATCATACACAGATTGGACAACAAGACCGTAAGAGAATGGCCTAATGCCCAGTTTAGCAAGCAATGCGGCCTCTGAGGATCCCACCTTGTCACCTTTCTTTATCAGCTCAACTGGGGTGATAATTTCAACAGTGCCCTTGTTAATCTTAGTTGGGATGTTGAGCACCTGGATTTATAATATATGTATTAAGGAACACAAATCTAAGGCAAACATAACCACAAGAAAGGATGAAAGAAAGATGGATTTTGCTAACCTGGAAGAAAGATGTCTGTGAAGGATCTAGACCAGTGTTGCCTGGAGGAACAACGACATCGATAGGAGCAACAAGGCCAACACGGGCTGGAGCGCCAACCTGATTAAAGAGAACTCAAATAAAACAATTCAGAATTTACATATAGATGCCACCAGGCAACCTAAATAATGCTTTGATGAAAATAATAGTTTCAAAGCTTTCGCTATTACTTCAGAAATTTTCACAAAACAAATGATTTTATAGTTGTCTGGTTGCAATAGAAAGCACGAGTAAAGTTTTTTGCAGACAAGCAAAAAATTTTAGGCCGAAATTCTCTAGTTAAAAAACAACCGGAAATAAATCCACTGGTGCCCTAAACACTCTTACATGTGCATTGTATTAGGACCCCTACTATCTATTTTCATCATCGGATCCCACGCCAAAGTCATTTTAGCAGCCCCTATCACTAAAAAAGAACATGAACTACTAATAAAATAATAGAATGAAAAAAGCAATAAATTATGGATTCTATTCTGTCAAGTTTAAACTCAATGAGTTATGTGAGAGAACATAAAGGAAATTGTCGTCAGATTCCCAAGGGAGCAAATATACAATTTCCAGACACAAGTTATAACAAATGTAGGTCATTAGAATTTTCTAAATTAAGAAACTGACCTAGCTTGTGTCATCACTAATGAATTAGTTCGATATTAGATTAACAGTTATGCATATGTTTATTTCAAGTATTTAGGTTATCCAATTCACATGTCTAATAATATATCAGCAACATGATGTTATATTCATTTAAAATAAAATTGAGTAAAGTGCTAAAATAGTCCCCGACCATTTATATGAGGCCGTTTTAGTCAAAAAATTTCTAGTAGTGTCAAATTATTCCAGAAATCTTTAAATTGGGGTTGAAATAGTCCACATTGAGGACAATGATAGCTCAATTTTAAAATAGTAAAGGATAATTTTGGCACTTTTATAAACTCTGGAACTAAAACGACCCATGTAAATTGTCGGGGACTATTTAGCACTTTATATAAAATTAACCACATCCAAATGCTTGAACTACTTGAAAAAATCTTGAAATGAATCTTAATATCGTATACATGCTTTAAAAAATGTTATGGTTATAGCATTGAAGTAAATGTTATCTGCAACAAAACAAATAAAAATCATCCCTTGATTATTAAATTCAATAGTCATATTTTTTTACTTTCAAGCCAGCGCCAAATTTAAGAAAAAAAGGGCTTTGCTCATGTCAGATCGACATGAGATCATAAAAATTGAAGTATAAACCTATTCAATAAATGCAAAATTGAAATATAAACCTATTCAATGAATGCCGATGCTTAAGCATCTGAAAGGATCATGCTTGAATTCACCCACAACATGACAGGCCACAACTCATATTCATTAAGGTGGCATGAAGGTAAATGCTAGCCAGGGATAATCCATATTAAGCTCCACAAGTATGTCGGCATGTGGTGAAAGTAAATAAAAACATGAAAAGATTAAAACAAAGCATCATTAAATGGTATTATTAGAATTTAATGAGAAGGAGCAATAATTAGTTAATAATTAAAATAAAAAATATTGCATGTTTATAAGAAATAACTTGGAAAGGAGAAAAATGCAAAGGTTAAAGTTTATTGTGCATTGGGAAGGATAAAAGTAGCAATAAGGTAATGATAGCAGTGAATGGAAAACTGGATAAATAGAATCTTAGGTGAATAAAATAAATGATAGGTGATTGCTATAAAAGAAATTAATGATGAAGTCAATATAAATAGGATATGTGCTTATGATCTTCAAATCAGCTCAAATATTGCTCAAGGAATTTAGATGAATGTGCTAC
>JXCR01146849.1:0-11224 GCA_002079205.1 Phalaenopsis hybrid cultivar | reverse complement strand
TGTGTGTGTGTGTGTGTGTTTGTGTGTGTGTTGTTTAGGGTTAGGTTTTATGTGATTTTTGCTAAGTCTCTGTGGAGTTTCCTTTTTCCATTGCTTGGGACGTAATCGACGACCAGATGGTGCTCCGACTTTATCATATTACGGGTTGGTGTTGTAAAAATAATAGGTGATTGCTATAAANGTGTTGTATTGCCCACCCCCCCCCCAACAATCTATTCTCCTCATCCAGCCTTCACAGCCCATCGAACCCTTCCCAACTTGTTGACCACTCTTCCTAGCTGTCAGCCTATCTTCCATCTTCACTTGTTCCCTCAGTGGCCAACCTACCAACACCTCCTTCCCTTCTTACAAAATATAGACTATCTAACGACCTGATAAAGTTAAATGCTTAAAAAAAATAAAGATAAGAAAAATATGAAGATTAAAATAAATTAATTCAAAAAAGGGATGTTAGTGTTCAAAATGCATGAAGTTGGAGAACAAGCATAAGTATGAGGACATATATGGATGTGCCATGACATGGACACGGCAAAAAAGCATAATTACAAAGGTAAAATACTACATGTCATGGACATATGGTTATTTTTTATAAACCACTAATATTAAAAACATGATCTCTAGCACTTTTATCACAAAAATTGTTATAAGAAATATCCTAATAATAAAAATAGAGGAAAGGCAACCCCCAACCTCCAACAATTTGTCAAAGAAAACCAAGAAACCGAACAAAATAAACTTCATATAAATCGGCAATTTAAAAATAATAGTTTATGGAGTAAAAAAGTACCTTTAAACTAAAGTTAGATTATGAATAATCCAAACCATTTAGTTAAAAAGGACTGAAAGCTTTATAGGATTGTAAAGATACAGGTCATTCTATGGCATCCCGTAGATTAATGGAAATGTGATGGCTAAAGTGAGATCAACAAAGTAATAATCCCAACCAAACACCAACTATTGAAACATATTATACCGACGACAAGTGGAGAAAATTGCATCCAACTTTCAACCATATAAGTAACTAAATCATAAGGAATAATCCAAGGTAAGCATATGAACCACTATAGAATTATTTATATAGCAATTCATGAAAAATCTAAATCATGATTCATTAATAAAATATAATAGTAATGAAGTTCATAAAATACCATATGGTTGTTCGTAAAAAACTCAATTCCAAACATGGGATATTACATTGTGATCCAAGTCAAAACTAGCCAAAGACAAAACTAAATCATAGTTAAGGTAGAATGTGGCCTCAATCTAGTGTTAAAAGTTAAATTCACCATCGATCAAAGTTTGCCTCGCACCTAATCCAGACACTTGTTGCCTCATGTTTCAAAGTCAAATCCATCACCTATCCTATTGTCACATCAAAGCCACTTCACAACTTGCTTCATTGTCAAAACTCCTGCAACAAAGTCTTAGTCAACTCGAAGCGCTGACGCTACTCAATGGACAATCATTGGTTGTATCTCGCTCTCATTAGAGTTCCAAATAAAAAGAATGTCTAAGGCATAAAATAAAATTTTCGCTTAAACTTTATAGGCCACAAGTCCATGTTTTTGGCATGTCCAGTCCATGTCCTAGCTATGTCAAGAACAAAATTGAAACTTGATTGAAACTTGAACGAACTCAACATAAAGTTGAACGGGTTCGAATTGCGGCATGGCATATTGGAGCGCTGCACATTTTCTACACACGTCTCACACAAATATTGAAGTCATTTCAAAGTGTCCATGATTCATAGCGTGATAGTAAAACTTCAATCTCATGAGTTCCCTAACAAAATTTTAGCAATTATCGTCGTATGATCAAAGAACATTTTCATTCATTGTCTTTAAAGTTATATATATTAGTTAATTGTAAATGCACTTAAATTCAATATTTAAAACTGATCATAAAGAAAACAAATTAATGTCTCATCATGAGGACAATGGAGCATACATATGCTTGGGAGAAGTTGGCAGAAGCACAAACTAGTGCTTGGAGATAAAAACTAGCCTGAAGTTGTTTTAGCAGCTACAGGAAAAAAAAAGGATGCTTTCAAAGCAATCCAAACGACAGAAGTTCTTACTTTGTATTTAGCAACCTCTTCACTGACTTCTTTAAGATCTCCTTTTGTAAAAATCAATCCCACATTTCCCTGTAACATGAAACAAAAATTACATTCAATACAGACGAATAATTTAAAAAATAAACAGATAACAACAATATAACTCGCAGAACCAATAAAAACTACTAATTTTACATAACGGACTGAGGGATCAATGATATTTATTTTCAGATTATCCGGCGAAAAAAATATAATTTAAGAACGTTATTTCGGGTCTATCTCAGGGCAAGCTTAGAAAAAAAAAATTAAACAGAAGGAAAATAATATTGGACAAAGCTGAATCCAGAAAACAGAAACCTAAGGCAATAGAATTATTGAAAAATAAGTAAAATAAACAAGAAACATACCACGAGCAACGGAAGGAGATTGAGGTAGGCCTGATTGCCACTCTTCTCAGCATGCACCTTGATGCACCTCCTGATGAGAGTGTTCTTACCCATCAGAACGACGGAATCACCTCGCAGACCCTTCCTAATGTTTTGCAACTGATTGGATCCAACATTGTCCGCCACAGCGATCAAAACCTTGCTATATTCGTCCAGCATGCGGCACAGCTTCTTGTCGTAGTTGACCTTCTTCTCGGCCTTGGAGAGCTTCACCGTCATCCTTACTGCTGAAGATTTACGAAATCAAAGAATCCCTAAGTTTATTCTGAGAATTGCTAAGATAGAGGAGACCGACTGAAGGGCCAAGACGAAGCACAGCTTTGCCAAGGCGGACGGGACGCGAAACCCGTCTCTTTAACCTGAAGAACGCTCGAGAGAAAATGAAAGAGAGAAAACCCTAGGAGGTAAACAGCCGTGCCGCGAAGAAGAAGCCCTAGCATCCACGGTGATTTATAGTACGAGGACACGGCGAGAATGGGATCCAACGGCAATGGTTTAATATTGCATCTGATCTGATGGCTGAGAAAAGAAGTTGGATTTCTCCTGTAAATATACCGGTTATTTGAATGATGTTGTTAAAATAGATTTCTTATGAAAGTTCACAGTAATTGAAATCCATGTATTTTAGAACTATATAATGTAGCTAATTGGGCACGAATAAAATAGAACACATTAATTTTGCTTTTTCATTCTCAGGTGTTGGTGGATGTAAGGTTGCCAAAAAAATTTAGTTATTTCTGGAAGTTTTCTGTCAACTTATTAAGTAGTTTATGTCTAAATCATTCGTTAAGTAAATGAGTCGAATATGAATAAATTGTTTTAAGCTCGAATCATAAATAGGCCGAACATGAACAACCTTTTGTTGATCATGTTTGACTTGTTTTATCTCAAAAAAAAATTATAAATATTATTTATATAATAATGAATAATATATATATATATATATAGAGAGAGAGAGAGAGCGAGAGTTAAAACATAACAACATATGTGGTCATGTGATTCTACAACTTATATTACACTGAATTGATGTAAGTTTGAATATAACACCATATATATATATTTTAAAATTAATTTAAACGTGTCAATTTCAACCCGAACACGAACCAAACACAAATAATACTATGTAAATTAAGTCTAATACGAACACACTTTCCACAAGCAATTTCGAACATGAACCAATTTCAAACTTAAGTCAATTTCGAACGAGCGGAACACGTGTCAAGCCTATCTCGCTCAAGATGAACTCATTTACAACCCCAGGTGGCTACAAAAGAAAAAGAATTTCAAGTTTTAAAAAAAAATTATTAAAATGATTATACATCGAATGATATTTTTTGAAGACCTCTAATGGAAACTTGGTACTCATAGTAGTAAGTATTGCCCATTCGATCTGGCTCCGGCCAAACTCTTGTCTCGAACAAGTCAACATTATTTTGGCTTTTGGGTACAATTTTAGGTCTAATTATTAAGTGCGGAGGGCGCACGCAGAGCTGCACGCGCCCTCCGATCACAGCCGCACATCGCGGCTGTATGACAGTGGGACCCTCCGCATGCAATAATCGCTCCAATTTTAGATAGTTTAGACCCGAGAATAATACATTTGAATATCTAACAAAATCTCTGCAATCAATTTTGAGCAAATATAAAATGTTTATAATATCATTTATCAAATAATGTATAGTTTGATAGAAAACGTAAACTATAGTTAAAAAAAATGTGACTCCTTGAATGGGAAAATGATCCATGACTAAGAAATTTATTTTATAAATCATAAATCATGTTGCTATGTTAAATCTAAGGAGATGCTTAAACTAAATTTATGATCATCAAAAGTCTTCTTTCAAAAAAATTATAATCAAACCAAATATTGTGATAGAAAAAAACCCATTACGTCAAACTTATTTTGATATATGTTGAAATAAATTGGAATCGAGCATTTAAAATATAATTTAAAATTTTATGACACTATTCGATGTACTGAACAATCTTCGAATCATGTGTGCTTATAAATAAAGATGAGCGTTTTAAAGGTAGAAATTTAATAAAACCTATGTCACTCAATTTTAATGTCATTATGATACATATTGATGCGTGTTAGAAAATTCGCGGCGGTAGAGTAATGAATTAGTCTTAGTGTTGCACGAGAATTTAGCACATACAGATAAAAAAAGAGAAGTAAGCAAGAAAAAACATTTTGATTTTTTTTACATGGAAAACCCTTGAGAGGGGGAAAAACCACGGGGTCTAGCCCAGCTGAAGTAATCCACTATGAATGATGAATAACATGTTCATGTTTCTCTTAAATTAGAAAATATAGAATTACAAAGTTGTATAGCTATAATCTGATTGCAGTTCTTGGTGACAGCATGTTGCAAGGGTCATTATTGATGGTTGTGGAGGTAATAGTTCGCTGTGAGTGTTGTGAATGTTTGCTCCATAAGCTTTGATTGGCCAGAGAAACTGTTGCAAGTAGTTGAGAAAACTGTGGATTACATGGACTGTAGTGGCGAGTATGATTGACGTTCGTATACCGCGGGGGCCGGAGTCAGGAACTGCACGAGCTATGAACCACGTAGATCGTTAGGGCCAGTATGAAATAACGACCGTAGGACGCGAGAGCTGGAGTCGGTAGCTGCACGAGCTGTGAACCAAGCAAAAACGTTGAGGCGAATATAAATGATGTTCGTAAGTTGCTGGGCTCGGAGTCGGGAGCTGCAGGAGCTAATGACCACGTTGGTCATTGTTGGCACATAAACCGTAGTGACGAGCTATTGTCCCGCATACACGAAATGCTTACAAGATTTTCCAAATTATAACATTGACTGACGACGTCCAGTTGGTGGTGTCGATAATGGTTGACAACGGTTGGCAGTGGTCGACGACGGTCAGTGGTGGTCGACGGTGATCGTAGTTGGTCGGCGGTGATGCTGAGCTACAACACCTCCTCATGTCCTCAAGCTCTCTCTCTAGGCTTTAGCTCCCTCTCATGTAAGGGTAAGTGGTCTATTTATAGTATTATGGGTGCAATGAATGCATTAATATGAACCATTTTGATCGGACGGTTCAAAAAGTTTCCTTCAATCATGTGGTGTTTAATGGAGATTTGAATGTTTTAATGATGTCAAAATTAAGTGATCTTGGACTCGTTGGATTCGTATTGTCGAGACACTCGATTTGAGTATAGGCTTGCTAGTGTCGGCATCTATTTGACCTTCTAATTGTGTCTGAAAATCTTTTAAGAATGGTTTAATGACTTGATCTGGACTTGATTTGACTCAGATCTAACTAGTTTAGAAATTAATTTAGTAAACTTAGTTCTTTTAGTTACATTTATGTTAGCATCCATTAAACCTATCTTAACTTTTCTTTCTTACTTTAATTTTAATAGTTTGAATATTGTGAATTAAGTTATTATCATAAGAATTACCATCTTTCAAAACTAGTACCTTATAGTAGTATACTAGAATTCGCCTAAGAGATTTCTTACTGCGCTTCTCTGTGGGATCGACATTGGGGTTTTTAAAGCAAGTCATATATTACTTGAAACGATACGCGCACTTGCGTAGAACCACTAGTGTATGAACTATTTCATATATTTTATAATATTTTGATTTTAACCGCTAAATATAAATTGGGTCAAATTTTGGCCATATTTTTGAAAGCTAAATTACTGTGTAATTTCAGGACGGATCAAGTCTTTGACACTGTTACTGTTATTTAAATTGACATAAAACACGCAGAAAAACAACACACACTAGGGGCACATCAAGTTTTGGGCGCTGTTGTCGGTGAAGCTTCGGTAAAAACTTTAGGGAAATTTTAGTTAAACCTCTAAGACTTAGATTTGGAATCTATAGTATTATTATATAGTTTCTTTAAGTATTATGTGTTTATTTAAAAAAAATCCAAAATACCAAAAATATTTTTGATATCTATCCTATTAGTTCAGTCTTTGGATTTGTATGTGTAGTTCAGGAGCTGCAGACCTTGAATTTTGTGAGTCAAATTTGGAGAGAGCTTTTGAGAGAGATTTGAAATGACTCCATGAATTTAATGTAGAAATAGTGGATCAACGGTATAATGAATATTGAGATTTGGATTGTAATGCTAGTAGCTTTGAAAGGGTAAACCCCAAGAGAGTGGCAAATTTTCAAGAATATATTTTTACAATTTTAATTTCTCAGGTTGCAAATATTGAGAGGAAGTTGGATCAATACATACAAAGATATCCTCAAGGAACCCCAATTATTAAGGAAAATTTATTTGAACAATTGATTGAACCTAACTATTTTGAAATTGGCCATGGGTTACTTAATTCTTATTTTGATTATTATAATCCAGGTTGGGAAAATCATTTGAATTTTAACAAAAATATCAATTTTGGAGGAGAAGACCAATTTTGGGAAGATAATCAATTTAATTGGACATGTAGTTGGAATAATCATGATTATTATAATAATGAACTTTCTTTGCCTCGTGAATTTAACTCTAACCCACATAATTAAGAGAAAGATTTATTAGAAGAGGTTGTTATTCAAATGGAGAGTGAGCTAGAGTGTCAAGAGACCGTAATAAGGAATATTGAAAACCAACTAGAACATATTATTAACTGATTTAATAATCCTCCTTAATTTAACTCCAACCCACATGATGAGGAGAATGAATTAATGTTAGAAGAGGTTGTAACTCAAATGAAGCGTGAGCTAGAAAATCAAGAGGTCGCAATAAGCAATATAGAAAACCAACTAGAGCAGATTATTAATGCAATTAACAGTTACACCCCAGAGATTTTACCAAATGACTCTGAGATAAACCCTAAGGAGATGAATAATGAGCAATTTAAAATTATCGAATGAATATTTAGAAGAGATGTCGAGGATATGTTTCAAAAGAACTTTGAGTTGAGAAATGAGGATAAGGAGATTTAAAGACCAATAAAAAAAATTCCTAAGTAATTAGAAGAACCTATTTCCTTAACTAAGATAAATATAGAAAGCCCACCTCTACAATTTACTCAATACCAAGGGGAAGAATTGAAAGACAACTCTAAATAAAAGAACAACCTAGAAGAATTTGATCCAGAATTTGAATTATCTAGAGAGAATCCGATCTAAAATTTGCGAGATCACGACGTACCTTATAAAGATCCATTTCTTATAAAATTGAAGGATGATATTAATGTGAAAATTGAGAAAATCACTAAAAGAATATTAGATCTAGAAAGAAATATGAGGAACAAGGATATGAATCAATCTGAAAAGGAAGAGGTGAAAGAAAATTTTAAATTTGAGGACTTTATAGGAATCTCTGGATCTGGAAAAAACTAGGTGATTGATCAAGGATTACTTAAATGGAATTTTGATTTAGGTGGAATCATTTGTCAGACTGACGACATTAAATAAAGCGTTTTATGGGAGACAACTCATAGTTATCAGTGTGGTTTGATTTAGTGTGCAAGAGAGTTATGATTGTTAATGTTGTACTATGTTTTCTTTAGTGTGGATTGATTAGTTTGATTGATGATTGGTAGATGTTTGGATTGTTAGTGGTTTGATTCCTTAACTTCTTATTATGGCTAGACTTATGTATTCTCTTGTAGTAGTTGGATTGATGAGTCTACTACGACTCGAGTCTCACCCAGACTTGAGTTTTATAAGATACTTTATGAATTTTAGCAGTGACAGTTTCATCTCAATTTTGTTACTTCTTTTCTTTGACTTTGTTTCATTTTATACGAGTAGCTAACCTATTTGATGAGTAACGTGTGGATGAATTTACTCCATCTTTATAACTTCTAGAGGTGCTTAATTATTGAGATTTAGTGATGCCTTGGGTTGGTGCTCGAGAACCAATATTTCAGCGATAATCTTATCTTTGGGATTAGAATCTATAAAATCAATTTTTAAGTACCAAATATAGTTGTGTAGTGATTTTGTTAGAAATTGAAAGTAAGTGAGATGCAATGAGTTAAAGAAAGAGTTGACCTCATTTATCATGTGTGTTTGTGATATATATATATATATATATATATATATATATTTCTATGCCGATACTTATTATGCTTGTTAGACCTTTCTTTCCATTTTATTGAGCATGTTTTATTCTAGACTTACTTTCTATTGCATATTGTTCTGTCCTGATGAATACTTGTAGATGTTTGTGTTAGATAAAATTTTGAACTACTTTTCTTCCTGTTTATATTTTCTGTATTGAATGTTATACATGTTAAAATCAAGTTTGGGGGTAGGAGGAAAAATAATTTTAAAATTTATTATACTTCTTTTTAGTTTAATAATATTGCAAGCATATTTTAGGCTTGATTTATAATCTCCTACAGTCATTCTATCCTGATTATGCACGTATATAAATTTGATAGGATGTTGTAGTAATTAGTAGATTCAACTTTTACATTTTCTTCATGCTATATTTTATAGAATTAATTGTAAAATATTAAAAAAATCAAGTTTGGGGGAAAGAAAAATTTCTTTTAAAAAGAACTAAACTAAATTTTATTTGTCCTCAATTAACTACATTTTTAAAATTAATTTAACATGACCTTAGATATTAGAGTTTAACTTTAAATGACTATTTTTATGTTTATAAATATTATGGTAAATTTAGGTAAAAGTTTTTAATAACGGATATCAATTCTAAAGTTAAAGATATTTGGTATGAAATGATAAGACTATGTTTTTTCTATTTAAAGTAAAGGAAATTGTATTTTTGAAGTATTAATAATTTTAGAGTTTCATGTAAGAGGAAAAGAATGAAATTTTATGAAAAATCATAAAACTAATATGAATTTATAAAGTGAAGAAAGGTAAAAAGTTTTAACTTCACTAAGAGGAGGGTGAAGTTCAAAATTGTTAAAGACTATCCAGATATAGTAATACTCATTTGAAAAAGAAAAAGAAAAGAAATAATTGAAAAAATCCTAAAAGGAAAAAAAAGAAGAAGAAGAAAAGAAAAAAGGAAGGAAAAAGAAAAGAAAAGAAAAAAAATGTGTGGGGAGAAGCTCGAGGAGATGTCTAATAAAAAATTGGTTTCACTTGAATCAACTTAAGGAAAAAGGTTTTATTACATTTTCTAAACTTGTATTTGAATATTAGCACCTTTGCTAGTAAAGTTTTTATGAAGTTTTTTTTCATATGGATATTCTAAGTATCTTTGATACGACAATTTAGATTTTATCTTAAAATGAATAAAGATTCAAAAATCTTAGATTTGATTACTAAGTACTGTTAGACTTAGAATTTGAATCTAAGTTATTAAAAGTTTTTCTTAAATTTTACTATTTAACTTATGAAACTAAAGTATAGAAGTTTATAAGTTAATCTTTATCATAAGTCATATTTTTATGTAGTAAAAGGGTTACTTGAAGACAAATACATTTAAATTTGGTGGATTTTGATACGCATAAAAATTATCTACTTTTTCGTGTATATTTTATGCTCAATTTTAATGATTTTTAATGATATTACACTTTAAAGGAATGGGGCGAAACAAAGCCAAGCGAAGCAAAACAGTGGAGTTGTTGTAGAGTGTCGCATGTTGCGCAGAACTGGTGCATCATGCGCCAGAGACAACTTTTTACCGATTAAGGCGGTTCGGGACGAATTTTGGGCAAATTTTTAAATGGACATTTGTTCTAAACACCCCTTGGAGTGATTTAATGCATCTAGACACTTTGGAAGGTTCTTTTATGAAGAGATATGTCTCTTGGATCAATGGACATATCTTTTGAATTCAAAAGAGTTGACTTTTGCATAGAATTTTGGCGGGAATTTGAATTCTTTTTGGAGGGAGGCAGCATTTTATAAAAGAGAGGGAAGTTTAAGGCTTGAAGAAGAGTTTTGGGGGCGTGAGGGTGTGTGTGTGTGTGAGTGGCGTGAGAGTGAGAAGAAGGAAAGAGAGAGAGAGAAAGTCAAGGGTTTGAGATTTTCTTTAAGGATTGTAAGAGGAGAGGGAAGACGATAAATTTCTTCTTCATTACATTTCTAGGAGAGAATTGATAGTGCTTGTAAAGAGAGAATGTCTTGAAAAGAACTTCTAGGGATTTTCTTATAAATGATTATGAGATAAGTAGTTTTCTTTTATTTCTTTGTTTTGTAAACTTATTTTTATTAATGAAATTTGTGTTTTGTTGTATTCTTCTCATGAATTTTGAGTATTCTTTATCCTTCTCCCTACTTTGAGATATGGTTTTATGAAGAATTTATTATGTTATATATGGTTTTAAATGTCAATAATTTGTGATGATTTGAACCTAGATCTTCATTACTTTTTGATTTGACCAATTGAAATATTAAAATGTGCTGAGAAACATATGTTTCGAAAGAGCTATGATTTCTATAACATGGGAGATCACAATTGATTTCATGGGAAAGTATGTCATCCATGGAATTAGGTGCAAATAAATAGGGAAATATACTTTGTTGGATGTAGAATTAGAGATTTTAAGGTGACAGATTAAAATCTCCAATTTGGTCCAGTTGATTGAAAACTAATGCGAGATTGTTAACCCTCAGGGAATGGAGTAGTGGGAGCTCTGAAGTGGCAGCCGATATCCTCCCAGCCTATCCACAGAATTATGGACCAAACTCTCGATTAATCGATGTTTTTTATAGCACTTTGTAGAGGGTAAAAAATAAAATTGCTCATATTTAGCACAAAACAGTTTATATATATATATATATATATATATATATATATATATATATAT
>JXCR01146847.1:57621-94113 GCA_002079205.1 Phalaenopsis hybrid cultivar | reverse complement strand
TATATATATATATATATATATATATATATATATATATCATGTGTTGTTGTTTTGTCCCCATGAAATCAAAGTAGTTTTCTTTATCATTCTCCTTGTGATGAAAAATAATCATGTGTAGGATTAAAATTGTTTAGCATTTATTTTATTTCATAATTGTGATGATTCATTGTTTCACACTTAATTTACTTATTTAGTTTGGCCAACTGATAAGTTAAAACTTGTTGTGAATCATAATGAGCTGGGAGGGCTTTGAATTTCCCAACTAGTAAGAATCACATTGTTCTATTGTGTGAAGGAAAAGTAGTCCATATGGCTATGCAAATAAATAGAGAAATACATTTTGATGGGTGTAAATTGGTGATTTTAGTGAAACATGCTATAATCATAACCAATTTAACCTAGTGTTTGAAACCTAAAGCTTGGTTAGCCAAATTGAGGTCTTCTGTGGGTATTCTAGAGTGATAGGCTATAATCTATCCAACATAACTAAGGATTTAGGAACTTAATTATAGTTTAGCCAATGTTCTGTATGCACTCAGAAGAGAGTAAAGAATATGTTTTCTCATATTTGTCATAAAACTACATTTAAATTTATAAACATTTGATTCCTACACTGATTATAATCTTATTGCAAGGAAAAATATTTTTCCATACAATTTGAACTTTTCTACATAAACTAGTTTAGAAACATTTAACATTTTCTTTAAGTTTAGAAATAGAATTTGTAGGTATTAGTTACTTCCTTATACAATTTAAACTTTAATTCCTAAATAATTTACCTGTAATCTAAGTAGAGTTTTACTAAGTCGATAAAAAAAGTTTTATCTTCCCTGTGGGATCGATACTTGGGTATTAAAACAAATTCTTATATTACTTGAAACGATACGTGCACTTGTGTAGTATCCATAGTGTGTAAAATTGAATTGTGGAGAGAAATGAGAAGTATTTGTTAATTGAAATTGAAATAATTACAAACAAGCACACACAAATTGTCTCAGACCCTTCTTTTCTTTTTGGACTTTATATACACCAAATCAAGTAATGGTCCACCCAATATCCTTAAACCTTTAGATCCTTTAACCCTTATTAAATAAGTAGGCTTTTAAGGTTTTCTTTTATCAAAATTTCTTGTGTCAAAAATTCATATTTTATTTAAGTTCTCTTTTAAAAAAATTTCATCGTAAATTTACCAAGATTTAGAGATTTAAGAGTAGACTCCTTATTAGCATCCCTCTATATTTCAATTAAAGGAAAGATGCCATCCCTTAAGTTAATGGAATAAATTAAATTAATGAAAATTTAATAAATTAAACACTTAACTTGATTCATTTGAATGTTGGGAATGGCATTAAGTTTGGAATGGTTTTTGATCTCTTCAAACTGACCTTCGATGATCTTAGTTTTTCAAACACCCAATTTGTTGATGAAAAGGAGTGTTAACCTCACTTTTGTGAGGACCCACCCCGGACAAGCCTAAGCCTTCAGCCCCTAGTTGAGCTGGTTCAGGGTTTTGACTTGGTGATAGACCCAATTTGATCCCTATGGGCAAGGCATGCCCTAGGTCGCCTAGATAATCCCAAAACCCTAGAAGCCTTCCTACGAACCCTAGGGACCACCTTAACCATGAAATTCACTTTGGGAGAGGGGACTACCTAAATGGATCCTTAGCCTCACTAATGGTCTCGCTAACCCCACCAAACCCTAAAAATCAACCCTAAACCATAACACACGTTTTGAACCCAAAATTTGGTGACATTGTAAGATGGTTAGAACCAGTTGGGCCTAACCAAACATTGGTCAAATATTGACCAGTTGACTACATTCCCATTCAATTGAACCCCACCCAACGTGGTTAAACATCACACAATGTGGTGAATTCAATTGACACCATGAGGTCAACCCCATAATGCACTTAATTAATTAATTAATTAATTAGAAGTATTATTAAATTTGATTAAGGCATAAAGATTCAACCCACAAGTTTAAGCCCAAAACCTAAAATCCAACCCAAAGCACATGACCCATAAAGCCCATGGCCCAATCTTAATGGGTTACCTATGACCCAAGACCAACCCACCATGACATGTGAGTGACACTACATGACAACCCAGATCAAGTTTAAGCACTAGAGGACAAAACCACACACTTCACCATGGGGGAGGCCACATGGAACCTCGGTTATAGAACCTTTGACCCACTTTTAGAGTGGCAAAACCAGACCTTGAGAAGTCGAGACCAGACCAAAGCTGGTCTTAGCCACCAATCAAAAAACTCTCCAATCAAAGCAAGCTCCTTCCCTTGCCTTCCTCTCTACCATTGGAATCACCATGGCTAAGGCATGAGAACTTGAAAAGGCTCCTTCCACAACCCAACGCCTCTAAAAATTATCTAAAAATTCTTTTGAGGAGTAGCCTAAGCATCCCCATGCCATACCAAGCTCCCCCTTCCTCTTGCATGGATATATAAGGAGGGAACCAGAGAGCGCTAAGTGCACACCAAGCTCCTTACCCAACCCTAAAATCCTTTTGCTCAGATAAGCAAAAGTTCTTCTATCGACCTGGGTAGTTGATCCCCACTATTTTTAGGTCACTCCCACCACTAACAAACCCTAATTTCTCCACTCAAATAGAGGATATCTATCGGCTCTGACATAAAATTCCCCAAAACTCAAATCAAACCCTCTGAATAGCTTCCCCAAGCATAAAGACCTTCTCCTCAATCAAATTGAGGCTTCTTAAGGCATCTAACCTACCCCAAATCCAATCCAAGCCAGCATTCAGTCTAGCTCATATCTAGGATCAATTTCAATTTAAATTGAAGAAAGAAGTTGATATTAAGGTGAAGATCTCTACTAAACCCAATGGATGCCAAACCTCTTGGGACAAGGTATTAGGCCAAAATAACTAAATTTGTCCTCTGGGTTTGTTCTTTTATAAAATAAATGAATAGTGCATGTCCATTGAACAATATAGATAGGTTTTTCTAACTTAGATGAAGCTATATGAACAAGCCTCTAGTGATTTGGTTAAAAATTGAAAGAGATATTAGGGTTTGAATGTGGACAGTTCTCAGTTCTTCATACCGTGGGGACGATGAATCGATGTTGTCCATTTTCACGTATTATAAATGGATGAAGGAGATTAAATTAAATCACTAAACCATGAGGAGGGGAACACTGGACTGCGGAACAATGTGGCAACAATGTGGATAACATACCCAATCACGTAGCGCCGCTTGACCATTCAACAACTTTGAGGTTCAAGTTAGCGCCGACTTGGTTAAGTTGATAATTCGGGATTTTCTAATTAATTAAATCCAAAAGAAGCCTATAACTTAAAAATTCATAACTTTGAAAATAAAAATCACAAAAATAAAATATATATACATTTTTTGAATTGAGTCAATGAAGGGGAAAATTATAAAAACAATTTTGGAAATAATTAAAATATATTTAATTTTTAATTAATTAAATACTCTAGAGAGTATTTTACTTATTAAAAATAGAATGTAAACTTAAAAAATTATGAAAATTTTAGGGATTATTCACTCCATCCATGGAAACATTTCCTGATTTTTCCAATGTCATAGCCTTCCTTAACATTGAAATGACCAAATTCCTACCAAATATATAATTATTTTTTGAAATAATTATAAAAAAATCAGAAAAATAGAAAATTAAGAAAAGTAAATTGGTAAAAAAATTTAGGGAAATAAAATTAAAACTTAAAATGATGATTTCCACCCTTAAAATTTCTAAAATGAAAATTAGAAGTCTAAGGGTGAAATTGTAAAAATTGAAATTTACACTTTAGTCCAAATTGTTCCCAAACTTAATTTAAAACTTTAAGCCACCTTGGGACCCTGGTCTTAACAACATGGCTACCGTTCTAACCATGAAGTTATCCTTAATGACCTAAGGTTTGAGCCTAAACTCTGCTTAGGCTTAATATAGCTTAAACCTAAGTCAAACTCACAATTGGATCTAATCCAATTGAGGTCAAGCCTGGGTGTTATAATCAGAATTGACCTAATCCCTTGAATCTAACTCACATTATACCCAAATATCAACCAACTCTTTAGGTCTAACCTACAATATACCTAACCCTTTGAATCTAACTCACATTAGACCAAAACCCTAAAACTTTTTGGTCCAAACCAAATTAGATCGAAGCACAATCAGTACCTCTAAGGTCTAACCCACATGAGACCTAACCCAAACATTAGGTCTAATCCAAATTAAAACTAAACATAAAACCTAGGTCAAATCTAACTCAGCCTTATCTTGAACCTCTTAGGTCTAACCCAAATTAGAACTAAACCCAAAACCTCTTAGGGCTATCCCAAATCAAACCTAAACCCTAACTTGAACCACATTAAACCTACCCTTTAAGTCTGATCCACATTAGACCTAACCTAAACCTTAGGTCTAATCAATATAAGACTTAACCCAAACATTAGGTCTAATACACATTAGACCTAAACCAAACTTTATGTTTAATCCACATTAGACCTAACCCAAATCCTAGGTCCAATCTGCCTTAGACCGAACCCAAATTTTAGGTCTAATCCACATTAGACCTAACCTAAACCCTAGCTCTAAGCTATATTAGACCTAACCTAAACTCTGGGTCTAATGCCTAACTTAAACCCTATGTCGAACCTAACTTAAACCTAGCTTGAACCACCATAGGTCTAACTAAATGAGACCTAATCCAACATGAACCTTTTTAGGTTTAACCGAAGTTAGATATAAATTCAACATGAACCAACCCTAGGTTTAACCTAACTTAGACCTAGCTTGAACCACCTTAAGTCTAACCTAAATTAGGACTAATCTAATATGATCCTTTTTTAGGTTTAAACCAAGTTAGATCTAAATTCAAAATGAACCAACCTTGGGTCTAACCTAACTTAGACCTATCTTGAACCACCCTAGGTCTAACCTAAATTAGACCTAATCTAACATGAACCTTTTTTAGGTCTAACCTAAGCTATATTTGAATTCAACATGAACCAACCTGGGTCTAACCTAACATAGACTTAGCTTGAACCACCTTAGGTCTAACCTAAAGTAGACCTAATCCAACATGAACCTTTTTTAGTTCTAACCCAAGTTATATTTAAATTCAACATGAACCAACACTGAGTCTAACCTAACTTAAACCTAGCTTGAACCACCTTAGATCTAATCCACATTAGACATAACTTAATCTTTATATCAAACCCTAATTAGAGCAACCCTCTAGTTCTAACCTAACTTAGGCCTAGCCCAAACCCTCTTTAGATATAAGCCACATTAGACCTAAATAAAAACCCTAGGTCAAACCTAACTTGGACCTAGCTTCCACCACATTCAGGTCTAACCCAATTTGGACCTAAATCCTACATGAACCCCTATATTTCTAACCCATATTAGACCTAAAATATGATCCAAACAAGGGTCTAACTTGACATAGACCTAAACATGAACTATCCAAAGTCTAAACCTTACTTAAACTTTATTCAACTTGAACTTTCTCTAGGCCTTGCCCAACCTAGACCTAGCATAAGTCCAACCTAACCTAGACTTAGTCAAACATAAGTTCTCTTGGGTCTGACCTAACTCGAGTTAACCTAATTCAGCTAATTCATTGGGTCAATTCGACCCAACTCGGGTTAACCTAATTCAACTGAATCAACAAGTCAACCCAACCTAACTCGGGTTAACCCAATTCAATTGAACCACCAGGTCAACCTGACCTAACTTAGGTCAACCTAATTTAATTGAACCATCAGGTTAACCCGAACAAACTCAGGTCAACCTAATTCAATTGAACCATCAGGTTAACCTGACCTAACTCAGGTCAACCCAATTTAACTAAACCTCCAGGTCAGCTCATTTTAACTCAGGTTAACCCAAATCAACCTCAATCAACCAAAGTCAGATCAATCTAACTGAAACTCATTATCGAACTTGATTTAAGCCTAAATTAAGCCAAGTTTAATTTGATTCTAGTCTAACTTAACTTAAACTTAATTCGATTAAAGGATAAGTCAGATCTAAATTAGGTCAGAATCTACTCGAGTCAAACTTAAGTTAGATTAAACTTAACCTAAGAAGCTTAGCTTGAGTGAGCCCAACCTAACATGGGATAACACAAAGCTAACTTAACCTAATTTGGATCAAATAAGTCCTATCCTAGGTGAGCCTAAATCAAATCAGGCTTAGCTTGACCCCAATCAAACTAGATAAACCTGGGACAATCCTAATAAAATCTTGTTGACTTAAGTCAATTTGAAGTTGATCTGAGATGAATCCAAGCTAGCTATAATTGGTTAAAGACTCTAATCGGAGCAGTCCAACATAACTTGAGCTAATCCAGACTCAACCTAATTTTGATTAGAAGCAAAGGAGTGTTTGAATTCTTATTTAAAAACAAAAGCAAACTTAACCATAGTCAGGGGCAACTTCAGACCAAGGTACAAACCAATCTAAATGAAAAGACATAAAATTTACCCTAAAAGTCACTAAAACTTAAACTTAAACCTAAGAAAATGTAACCTAGTTTATGAAGGTATTTTGGAGGAGGCAACCCATGGTTACTAACAAATTTTTTTTCTAGTCACTTGTGACTAATGAAATTGCAAACCCCAATGATCTCAGGATGATGGAACCATGAGATCTTGATTTTCAAAAAATGTAAAAAATAAAAAAAGAAAAATGTCAAAATATCTAATCAGCTAATAAGTCTTAAGCCACTAAAAATTTTCAACCCCTGAAATTCAAAAAAGTCATTAAACGTAAATGAAACCCCAATGAACAAAGATCACCAAACACAACTTAAACCTCAATACTCAGGTCTACCAGGATCTCTTAGATGACGCAACCCATGGTTGCTGACAGAAATATTTTGGTCAGAGTTGGTTTGACCACCTCTCAGACTAAGAAGAACAGAGAACTAAACAACCCCAGGAGGATGGGAAGTCATGTCCATTTTGATCGGGTTGTCCTAAATAAAAAATAAAAACCAACCAATTAAATCAAACCATATTCAATGCTAACTCTATTTTTCAAGGTTACTAAAAGCAAAAGGCAGATGTTACCTTATATTTACTTTGTATGTTATTTTGATGTGCTAACTCTGTTTCATAGGGATGAACATTCAAAACCCAGAGCATGAGGAACCTCACTAAAATATCAAAAAATAAAATAAAACCCTAGGATAGTTAGGGATCTTAGCGAGATTCTCCATATTTTTTTAAAATCCACTACCCTTAGGGTAGGACGTTGAAATTACTTTCATTAACAATGACATTCCAATTTTATTGAGGACTTCTTAAAACATTAATTGATTTTTTTCTTATGCAACACTTGGTTGATTATGATGTAATTAACTATAGAGGCTTGCTTCTATAGGAAGAAGAGAACCCCATAATGGGTTGAATCATTGGTTGTGGGTTTACTTTTGTCAGGTCTTCTCCAGGAGTATGCCTCCAAAGTGTCTTGAGCCGGTTTCACCTCAAACATACACTTTGAAGCTATCTACGTGAATTCCACCACATGAAAACTTCCCTATATGTTTCTTTTGTTTGTCCCCCCCAGTTGCATGCCTTTGTCTTACGACATCTTCCCTCTTTAGATCACCCACATGACCAGAGAGTGAAAGGGTTATTTAGAGAGAGAGGCTATACAATGGAAATCATATTGACCACTCCACAAAAATGACATGAAGATGACGATCGTTCTCGAAAGCATGATGGTGCAGCGGTGATTAGGAGAGTGAAAACTCCGCTAATAAATCCTTCTCTTCCCATCTCTGGTTGTTAAACTTTTCCTCACATTAGGGTGATGAAACAATGGTTAAATTACCCTACCTCCATTCCTATGTTTTTCCCACTTCACTCATGGGTGCTTTGTCGACACCCCCTCAATCCCAGAATCATTCATGAAATCTAAATTTTTGGATCTGAAATCTTGAAACCAAATGAGAAAACAAAAAATGATAAAACAAAAATGACAAAACCAAAAATGACAAATAAAATCCAACTAAAACTTGATAAAACAAAACTAAAACAAAACTCTCCATCTACATAACAAACCAATCAAAAAAGAGAGAAAATATACAGAATGAAACCCCAAAGGAAAATTAGGCTAACATTTTGTTTCTCTCCAAAACTGCAGAACTGTGGCAATGGATTCCCAGAGACGCGTCTCTTTGTTCACCAAAGGACTTGACTTTCTGACTAAAAAAGCTACCCACCACCAGGGGTCACCAGATTCAATGAAATTAAGGTAGTGCTTAGTGAACTACCTTAGACCATTGCAAAGACAACTCCCACTGAGGTTATGGAACCACAAATTGAGTTCAATGTGAAGGAAGAGTCTGTCAGAGAAGATCAATGATACTAAAGAAATTTAAAGTCCATCATGATTTGTCCCACTATTGAAACAAAACAAGTTTACCACAAAGGAAAGTCCATTCTCATAGAGGAAAAAGAGTGTGCTCCACCACCATCCGTATTTGAGATTAGGTCCAGCTCAAAACCTGTACTGCTGACCCATACACAGTGGAGGAATAATAACCACTCTACCTTGAATAATAAGAAGAAAAACATGATCAACAATACAAAAATTGATGAACTTGAGGAAATGAGGTTCCCCTAGAACCGTCCTCCTCTAGGAGGGAGCAAGTTTTACCCATTGTTCTTTGCTCATGATGAGGAAAACGATTTTAGGATTTCTATTAGTCCGCCTTTATTTTTCCATCACCACCTAGAAAAGAAGAAGAGCCTGTTTGTCTTAAGAATTCCTTGTGTTTTTGAGAAACTCACCAGAAGTGCTCGATTTCTTAGGTACTACACAAGAAGGGGTGTACGGTCTCACTAGAGATGAAAAGAAAATTCTCAAACAAGAAAAATTAGGCTATAGATTTTGGAAGATCAACATATCTAGGGTTCTCATCAAGCTTCATTTGAGGTGCTGACATATTCCAATTGTTCCGCCTCTAATGCTCGCCAAACTTCATTTGGGGCCCAAAATGACAGACACTACTGCCCTCATAGAAAAATAACACCTTCACTCTCTTGCCAAAGCTAGATCGAGAGACCGTCCAACTTCCCTACTGAAATAAAAGGAATTGCTTTTAAGAACCAAGGAAACATGTATCAGCATGAACTCGCTTGTGCAGATGTTACGAGCTGGGGATTGTCCTTACCCACAACATGATAACATGGCTCCAAAGGTATCCCATCTTGTACTTAAAAAGAACATATAAAGTTGCAAATAATTTGAGGAAGTTTTTTATGTTATGGGTACAAATTCTATCATTCTAGTTAATAATCAAAAAGAAGAACCCCATTTAATAGAGGAAAGATTAAGAAAACTAAGAGCCAACATTATAAAGTTATTGGCAGACAGAGCAAGGGGCTCCCTCAATGTAGAGGATGAGTTCTCAGAAAAAAATATGGTGAAGACTCGAGCTACCTCATCTGTATGAGAGGTACCGCCACCAAGCAATGAATAACTGACAGAAGAGCTATAAAGGATCATACATCATCAAAATGAGCATATAAGCCATATAAAGAAGAAAGTCAAAGAGGTGATGACCACATTAGCAACTTTTCATAGCTTGCCACTAGTAACCCAGTTGCCAGCCACACCAAAGGTAGTTTACATAAGTAGAAAATCAAAAGAAAAAGGATTCCACTCAAAATGGGATCCCCAAAAAAGAAATCACTCAATTATTTGACCAAGAAGTCAAGAAAATGATTACCCAGGTGCGAGACATCACTTATTTCGAGGAGTAGACCATACCCAGAATAATTTGATTCAGTCCAATACACTAAGGGCTTCATACCTCTACTCTTCAACGTGTTTAATGAGGAGGAAAACCCTCTTTAGCATGTTGCACACTTTCAAGCAAGCTGGTGTAACATTGAAGGTGGTGATGCTCTTTTATTTTGTTAGTCGTCAGTGATCCCTACTGTTTATATGCAATAGTATAACAATGCCTTCGATGATATTTTTCACTTACTTTTCCTTACTCTGCAATANTATATATATATATATATATATATTATGATACTACGCAAGTATACGTATGTTATCAAGTAATATAGAACTTTTTGATTAAGACCTGAATATCAAACCCACAGAAAAATTATCAATATACATTATTGAACAACAAACTTTCTATTTAAAAAGACAATTACTCAAACTTATAGATATTTTCGCAGTAAGTAAAATTCAAATCTTTTTGGTATTTTTGATATTTTGACAAAATAGTAATAACTTCTAAAGATAACTTGAGTGTCTGTAATAAAAACACCGAATATGAAAATATTTTTCTCCTCAGCATGAATTAGTAATAAGTATAGGAATTATGTTGTGGAAGTATGCAAATTGTGTTTTTTCAAATAGGAGCAACACTATTTTTTACCCTTACTAGAGATGTTATAAATAACATTGGCTAATTTAAAGTTTGAATAGTTCTGAAGACCGGCTAGGCATGGAAGATACTAGCTCTAACTCTAGAGTTCCCTTGATTCCCTCCACCTGTGGAACATCTCACATTGGAAGATACTAGCACTCACTCTAGAGTTCCCTCGATTCCCTCCACCTGAGGGCTAACATCTCGTATCAAAAACTAAAATAATAAACCAAGTTGGGGGCTTTAACCTGTCACTTTAAATTCAAAGATTATTTCCCTATTTATTTGCACTAAATCATATGAATTACATTTTCATTCATACAAGCTCAAATGATTCTTTCCAATTGTTGACTAAGACAATACCAGTTCGGTTCTTACGTGTTCTCACAATAAATTTTAACATCAAGATAGGTCAAATCAAGAAGTAAATGAAGTGCATGGAATTAAATCATCACAACTTCTTCCAACATTAAAGATTAATACTCTCCACAACATTCATCTAACACTTTAATTACTTATCATTTTAAGGAGAAAGATAAAGAAAACTACTCAGAATCCTTGGAGAAAACAAAACCACACTTTAGTTTAGAAGTAAAAATCATTGTCAAACCAACAAGAAGTCTCGATTAAAATCAAAAGTAGTTTAAAAACAAAAGATAAAAAACTTATCTCAAATCCTCCACCAAACTCTTCAAATTCCTTTGAATCTCTTTTCTTTTACAACACTCTTAAATCTTAAAATAAAACTAAAAACAAAAAGGATAAAATAAATTTTTTGTGCCTGAAAATCTCTCCCCTTTAAGCACTTCTCAGGACTTCAAGCACATTTCAAAAAGTTTCAACTTCCTTCTTTTATAAATCTTCAAGAGGTGCCTTAGTAACTTTTCAAACTGTATCTAAATTTGATGAATTCTCCAAAGGATGTCTCCTTTCACAAGTCTTCTAACCATAATTTTGTTTCTAGTGGTCATAACCACCTTCTTTAGTCAATAGGTGTCTCAAATATCCCTTCAAAATTTGGCAAAATGAAGTAAACTGTCACATAACTGCCTCTAGCGCTTAAGCGCAGGGCCTTTGGAGCTCAGGTTCAGCCTGCTCTGTTTCACCAGCGTTTAAGCGCCAGATCTGGCGCTTATACGCTAAAACAATTTAGCATAATTTTCACATTTTTGCTCCAAATTTGATCCTTTTTCACTCCTTTTAATTTTTTTTACCTTTTTTACTTGTACCTGAAAGAAAACACACAAATACCTTCCATTAAAGCTTAATATCTCAAAAATAGGTATAAAAATGTGTCTAAAAACACTATATATTTTAGGCGTATCAAAATCCCCCAAACTTAAAATGTTACTTGTCCTCAAGTGACACTTCAATCTTTAAAAACTAAATAAGTATGATTATGTATATGAGTTTCTTAAGGAGTTTCTAAAATTTAGATTTAGAAATATAGTATTCCAATTTAGAAAAAATATTTAGTAAATGAGACCAACTTAAAGCTTATAAATTTTTAATGCTAAGAAATATGAAAATATGAGTTCCTATCTAATTCAAAAATATTACAGATTTTCCAAATTTAGAATTTAGTCCTTTTATTATCTCCACTTAAAAATTTTTATGAAAAATAATTTTACTTACCATATTATATCCCTAAGCTTAAGAGTTTCTCAAGTCTTTTAATTTAAAAAGTTCAAATGTGGAACCATATTTTGATTAGACACTAATCCTCAAGATTTTCCACCCTTACTTTTTTTCTTTTTCTTTTCTTTTTCTTTCTCTTTTTCTTTTTCTTTTTTTCCTTTTTCTTCTTCTTTTTTTTCTTTTCTTTTTCTTTTTCAGGCATAGATTACTATACTGGATAAACCTTTAATGATTTTGATTTCCACTTCTCCTTTCCTAAAGCAAAGTTCTGATATAAATCTTTTACTTATAATTCTAATAATAGTTTTTAAAACTATTTTTAATAAAAGAAATTTAAGTATTAAAAATAAAATCTAAATTTCTAAAATTTTCAAAAATACAATTTTCTTACTAAAGATAGTTACACTATATTTATCATTTTCTACACTAAAAATTTTTAACTGAAAGTTTTTCTTCGTTACTCATATTTTTAACTAAATTTTCTTACTCATTTCTACAATCAAATTTTACCTCTCTAATATAACTTCATATACATGATCATTTTTCTTTTCAAATCAAATTCACTTGTAGCACATTTGAGAACAAATAAAATTCAAGTTTTGAAAATATTTTTCATCACCACCCCTAACTTAAATTTTTAACAAGATTAAACAGTTTTGCAGCAGATATATATAAGCAGGAATGAAAATTGAAATAACATGCTTTCAGGAATTTTTATACCTTAATTAAGAGTAAAATTAAAAATAAGAGTAAAATTATGTTTTGATCAATTTTCTATCATTTTTATTTCAATTCAATATGTAGAGATTCAATAGATTTCTAAGTAATGGGTATAAACATAAAAACAAACTAACACACTAACTTTGATTTCTACTCTCAACATAAAAAAAAACATACTAATAAGATCAAAGAAAATTACAGGGTAGTAGTTTTCTTAGTTTAAAATTTAAAACTAAAGTTAGCAGGATTTTTAACTTTTCAAAAGATATATAAATAAGTTCAATCCTAACTAACTAAAGCACAATAATCAACATATAGCATCAACTACTACCCTAGAATTTAAAAAAAATACTAACAAGACACAACATCACAATAATAATTAAACAAAATAAAATTTTCACACATCTCAAAGTCTAAAGAGGTACATAAATGCAAATGTAGCAAGTCCAAACTACATAGTACATTACATATTACAACATATATAAACCAGTTGTCCTCCTCATCATCATCAGAATCACTGCTATCTCAGACATTTGTAGACTCACAATTAGGGTATCTAGGATATGGAAGAAATTGCACTCCTTGGTTACCCCTAATG
Source organism: Phalaenopsis hybrid cultivar (assembly GCA_002079205.1). Lineage (NCBI taxonomy): Eukaryota > Viridiplantae > Streptophyta > Magnoliopsida > Asparagales > Orchidaceae > Phalaenopsis > Phalaenopsis hybrid cultivar. The sequence continues at coordinate 80,748 of JXCR01146847.1, read as the reverse complement.
AAGTTTTCCAGAGATGAAAGAAATTTCTCTTCATAATCACTTTTCCTTCTATTATACCCATCAATATGATCTGCAAAGCTTTCTAAATTTCTTACCTTATCAACGGCATAGTTGATATTTTTCATCATCCACTGTAATAATTGATTTTGATTTTCAGTAGACTCACCTCTAGAAGTAGAAGCTCATGAGGTAGATAGTCTAGATGCAGAAATAGCAAAGGTAGAAGCAGCAGACATTGTCATTCCATTACTCCTTGAAAATCCTCCTCCCTAGCCAAATATAGAATGCTCAGAATATGACTTCACATTAACACTTGTAATTGGCTTTAGAGGCAACTGTACTTCCTCTCAACTATCATATCTCACTCCAACCTGTTCACACAAAGAAAAGATTAAGGAAGCAAATCCCAAACCTGCTGTAGTAACGACAGTGGTAGAACTGATGATAGTCTGATAAATTAAAGCTTCAATATTGATGAGCTTGCCTTCCTGAATATAGTAGTTCAACATTGCTCTCTCTGGTAACTTCACTGAGATGATTTGTCGATAATAGACAAGCTGAAATAAAATAGCGCCATGCCTTCGAAGGTGCACTTAACTTTGAGGTGGAAAAGTTGACTTTTCTCTCATTTATAATTTTCCAAAGCCCTCTTCCAACAATCAAATAGGAAATAATCTCGTCAAATTCCATCTCAGTCAGACTGTAGTTTGCATAAAAACACAAAGTATCAGATGGTATATGGTAGATGGTAAAACATATTGATTACCTATGATGAAAAAGGTACCAATTTTCCTCTAACCATGACTCGATCATCTTTAGCCTCGGGAAGGTTTGCATAAAACTCCCTAACTACAGAAATAACATCCAAAGTAGAAAAAAAACAGAATTGTTCTCATTGTCCGCAAACAATCAGATCTTCTACGGATCCACCTGGATTTTTAAAACATCGTTCCTAGATAAGTTTTTGTGATTATAGAGCATCACTATATCTATCTTGAGCTTTTGAACTCACAAACTTGCTCGAATCAAAGTGGCTCTTTCCTTTACTCCTCTTCATTCTTGGTGTCATTCTACAAATTTCATAAAAGTCCACAGTAACTTCAAAAATTAAGTCTAATCTACTAAACTTAACTTCTATAACCATAAACTACACTTCCTATGCAATTTCCATAGATTTTTTCTCACTTTTCACCATGAATAGTCATTTTCGGGTCTTTCAAATGTACTCAAAATACATGTTGAAAATCCAAAATTTTTACATAGAAGTGAAGCTCTTACCTCAAGAAATCCATGTCTAGCAAATTTTGCTCAATTATACCTAGAAATCTCCATGAAATGACTTGCCCTAGACTTCCAAATTGCAAAATCAAGAGGTTGAAGGTGAAGACGAGAGTAAAAATGGTAATTTTTGGGGTTATTTTTCAGCTTTAACCGTTCACGAACCGGCGGCGCTTAGGCACCTGCCTCTAGAGTTACATTACGCTAAACGCGAGAATGTGGCGCTTAGGCGCCATTGCACTAATTTTTTTACATTTTTGAACTTAAGTGAAATGCACTATTAGCCTAAGTATACCACCTCTAAATGATCTTATAACGCTTAAATGACTATTTTCCTCTCCCTTAACTCTCCACTTTCTCAAAATTCTCCAATATAACTAATTCGATTCGAGGCTAAAATAACACAAATTTTAATACAAACAAACACTTATACTCATTTACAAACTACTACAAGTACATATAACACTTAATTCTCACTCCAAATAGTCTCGGATGGAAAATCTTTTAAATACAAACACTAAATAAACTAACATAAACTCAAAAAACAGTATTTAACACTTAACACATTAAAAAACAACTCATAACAACAAACTTTAACACTGAACTTAATTCGATTCTTCATTTGTTGGGACAAATTCTGATCATTCATTAGTCTCTCCTTGGGTATTTGGAATATAAAGTTGATAAAATGGACGGTGATGACGAGCTCTGATACTATCTTCTTCAATCCATTTTTGCTTAAGATGCGTCTCCTTATCCGCTTCCTCTTTATAACTAGTATGGCTAAATTGCATTTTCAATTGCCATCCAATTTGCTCTTGATGTGCATGAATCTCTATTACCTTTGTCTCAAGTAAAGTAATGCTAGTATTAATTTTTTTGATCTGTTCTAATATTCATTCAATACTAACGTCTAAGAAATTGTTATACATCACTTGTGCACTTTGACTAATGAATCTCTTCCTCATGGCCTCTTCCTTCTTCTTTAAATCCATCTCCCATGATAGCATCTTCTCAAAATCTCTCTCTTCTAGACTTTTATGGCTAAAAATGATCTGGGGTGAAATTCCTTCACAAAACCATTCTATTTATAGGTCTAAATCACTCTAATAACTTCTAGGCACGTTATAAAATTGCCTTAGCACGTTTTAGTCAACCAATTGGCGGTTAAAATTTCTAGAATCCAAATTTTGCACATGATTTTTAATTCCCGCGCTTAAACGCTGAATATTGGCGCTTAAGTACTAGTGCTCAATTTTGCACCAGTCAACTTAACGTCCAAATTCTCATTTTAGCATGTCTAGATCACTACATAAAGTCTTAAAATCATTACTAATACATAATAGTTTCAAATAAAATACTAACCCAAATTTGTTAAATCACACACAAACAACAATCAAAGCAAAACACTTTGATAACTATGGATTGTCTCCCACAAAGTGCTTGGATTAACGTTGTCAGCCCGACATAACCAGTGCTTATTCTAGTTGACCCAACATCATTCGATCATTAAATTTATGTTGATCCCTTACTAAATAAGGTTTCAGTCTATGACCAGTCACTTTAAATACTTTCTCAGTTTTAGGATCTATAATATCCACATGTCCGTAAGGATAAACTTTTATCACAACAAATGGGCCATCCACCTGGACTTAAGTTTGCCTGGAAATACTGTTAACCTTGCATTATATAGCAAAAGTTGTTACCCTGGCTGAAAATTTTTATAATAATTCTTTGATCATGCCACATTTCATCTTTTCTTTCTAAATCTTAGCACTTTCAGATTCATTCATTATCTCTTCAAGCTCATTTAATTGCAATAATCTTTTCTCACCAGCATCTTTTAAATTAAAATTTAACTCTTTAATCGCACAATATACTTTATGCTCAAGTTTAACTGGTAATTTGATTTTTCTAACTCATGTTTGGACAAATCATCAGCAATTTGATTTTCAATTCCCTTCTGATCCACTATTTAAAAGTCAAATTCTTGTAAAAGGAAAATCAATCTTATAAGTCTAGGTTTAGCATCCTTCTTTTTCATTAATTACTTAATAGCAGAATGATCTGTATGCACTACATAATGAGTCCTAATTAAAGATGATCTAAATTTATCAAAGGCACATACTATTGCCAATAACTCTTTTTCAGTTGTTGTAAAATTAATCTGAGTTTCATTAAGAGTTTTACTAGCATAGTAAACTACTTTGAAAATTTTATCATATCCTTGTCCTAAAACAACTCCAAAAGCATAATCATTGGCATCACACATTAGTTCAAAAGGTTTTCCCCAATCTAGTGAAATTATAATTGGTGCAATGACTAATTTTTATTTCAATAACTCAAAAGTTTTTAGGCACTCTTCATCAAAATTGAAAATTGCATCTTTCTCCGGTAAATGGCATAAAGGCTTAGCAATTTTTGAAAAGTCTTTAATATATCGCCTGTAGAACTCAGCATGTTCTAAAAAACTCCTAACTTCCGTTACATTTGTTGGATAATATAAATTAGCGATCACTTGAACTTTAGCAAGATATACTTCCATATCATTTTTTGATATTTTATGTCCTAATACAATTCCTCCTGCTACCATAAATTGACATTTTTTCAATTAAGGACTCAATTTGTTTCTTCACAGTGCTTAAGAACATTTGATAAAAGTTCTAAACATGAGTCAAATGAAGTTCCAAACACTAACAAATTATCCATAAATACTTCAATCCCTGTTTCAATTAAATCGTAAAAAATTATCATCATACATCTTTGAAATGTAGTAGGGGCATTACATAAACCAAAGGGCATTATTTTAAAAGAAAATGTATCATACAAACTGGTAAAAGTTGTTTTCTCTTAATCCTCAGGAGTTATTTGTATTTGGTGATAACCAGTATATCCATCCATAAAATAAAAGTATTTATGTTCAGCTAGTCTATCCATCATTTGTTCTAGAAAGGGTAGTGGGAAATGATCTTTCCTAGTTACAAGATTTAATTTTCTATAATCAATGCATATTCGTCACCCTGTGTCTTGTCAAGTGGGTATTAACTCATTATGTTCATTTATAGTCACAATTACTCCTCCTTTCTTAGGAACGCAGTGAATTAGACTAACTCATGCACTATCTGAAATAGGGTAGATAATTCCAGCATTTAACCACTTTAAAATTACTTTTTTAACAACTTCTTTCATTACAAGATCAATCACCTTTGAGGATCAGCCCTAGGTTTGTTGTTCTCTTCCATATTAATTCTATGCATAAAAATTGAAGGACTAATTTCTTTAATATGCGCTATTATCCATTTAAAGGATTTTTTAAATTTTTTCACAATTTTTATCAAATTTTCTTCTTCTTCCATCATTAAATTTGAGGAAATTATAACTGGTAAAGTAGAGGAATCACCTAAAAAGACATATTTTAAATGATTAAGAAGTTATTTCAAATTAAGTTATGGAGGTTTTTCTATTAATGGAAAAAATGATTTATCTTTTTCTATTGTGTCTAAAATTTCAAAACTTTCTCGAACATAGTTTGAATCTTCGTTAAGAAGATCTTCACATTAATCCAACTCCTCTTCTTGCTCATGTTCCGAATCTTTTACTTCGAATTTTTCTTCATAATTAATCTTGAAATGGCATTCACTCAGAATATTATAACATCCATTCTATAGCATTCATCATCTTTACCTTTTGCAGGATATTTCATTGATCTTGAAATGTTAAAAGTAATAGTTTGATCATTGATGCACATTGTAATTCTCCTTTCTGCACATCTATCATTGCTCTTCCTATAGCTAGGAAAGGTCTCCCCAAAATGATAGATATCTCTTTATCTTCCTCCATATCTAACACAATGAAATCAATATGAAAGATAAATTGATCCACTTTCACTAGGACATCTTCTATAACTTCTTTAGGGTATGTTATTGAACGATCTACTAACGGCAGAGTTACAGTAGTAGGGGTTATTTCTCCTAATTCTAATTTTTTTAAATATTAATAATGGCATAAGGTTAATTCTTGCACCTAAATCACATAAAGCTTTACCATAAAATATATCTCTTATCGCACATGGAATTGTAAAGCTACAAGGGTCTTTAAGCTTTTTAGGAAGCTTCTTCTGAATAATTGCACTTCACTTCTCACTAAGTGCAACAATCTCATTATCTTTAAACTTCATTTTTCGTGTTGAGAATATCCTTCATAAACTTTACATAGCTCGGCATTTGTTCTAAGGCTTCAGCAAATGAAATATTAATTGTAAGCTTCTTCAAAATTTTCAGAAATTATAAAAATTATTTATCCAACTTCTGTTAGCAAAGTCTCTGAGGAAATGGAGGTGGTGGTTTTTCTAAGTTAACTTCAAGTGGTGAAATAGGTCTTTTAGAATCTTTTGGAGCATCCTTGTTTGATTCTTCAATTTCTTCTTTCTCTACTTCAGTTTCTCTTTAAACACTACCTTCCAAATCTCTCCCACTTTTAAGTTGAACGGATTCTACTTGCTCTTTATTCTAGTCTTTAGGGTTTGTTTCAGTATTACTAGAAAATGTTCCTCGGGATCTATTACTTAATGAATTTGTAATCTACCCAATTTGATTCTCAATATTTCTAATTGTAGCTCATTGACTTGGTAACTGATTTCCTATTTATAACACCACTTCTTCTATAGACAACTTCTTCTCCTTAAATTTTGTATTACTGTCAAAACATGGAGAATAAGTAGATCTATAATTATTATTCCCTTGGTTGTTCCAGTTTTCCAATAGGCTTCCTTGATTGTTCCCCCATTGCTGATTATTACCACCCGTAGTATTATTCCAATTAATTTGGGATGGTTCTTCCAACCTGAGATATAATAGATATGGGTTATTCTTCTTATTATTTATGGCATTCAAAGTTTCTAATGATGCTTGAGAATCTATCATTTGGTTTAATGAATTCTCTTCAATCATAGAGATACGTTGAGAACATTTTTTTTCCTAAATTGATCTAACTTCCTTGAAATTGCAACAACTTGATTAGCTAACATAGTAAATGAATTAGATTCATGAATACTGGCTACTTTCTTTGGATTCACCCTCTCAGAAGGCCATTAAAAATTATTGGTAGCCATTTCTTCTATTAAAGCATAAGCTTCATGAAATGGTTTTAACATCAATGAACCGTCAACAACGGAATTGACAATAGATCTAAGAGATCCAACTAATCCATTATAAAAAGTTTGAATTATTAACCTATTTGGTGTAGCATGGTGTGGACACTTTCTTAAATGTTCTTTAAATGGTTCTCATGCTTCATAAATAGATTCCCCTTCAAATTGATTAAAAGATGTAATATCATTTCTAAGCTTCCTTCATAAATAGATTCCCCTTCAAACTGATTAAAAGATGTAATATCATTTCTAAGCTTCACACTTTTTTATCGTGGAAAATATTTAACAATAAATTTTTGTGTTAAATCACCCCAAGTTCTGATAGATCCAAGTGCTAACGAATTCAACCACATCTTAGCTTTATCCCTCAGTGAGAAGGGAAATAACCTAAGTCTTATGGCATCATCTGATGCACCATCATATTTAAATGTAGCACACAATTCTAAAAAATTGATAAGATGTAAATTTGGATTTTCAGTTGGTGATCCCCCAAACTAATTATTTAACACCATTTGGATAATCACAGGTTTAAGTTCAAATGAATTAGTCACTATAATAATTTTTTGAATACTACAATGAAGTTCATCTACCATAGGGTTGGCATAATCTCGTAAAGGTTAAATTCTTGATGAATTTCAGCATTTTGATCATTTTGGTTTGTCATTTCTGTAATTTTTTTAGATTTTTCAGAATTTTTATTTTTTTTCTTTTTCTGATTTTCGTAATAGTTTTCTCTAATTAAGAATCGTACGGCACTAGTCCTTCAGAACTTGAACTACACATACACTAACATAAAATTAAAAATAAAATAAAATACAACAAAGCACACAAAATAAAATTCTATAATAAGATATTCCAACAATAAATTTTAAAGTTTAAATAAGACTTTCTAAAAATATAAATTTGCTTTTAATCAATTATCTTTTGATTTTTCCCTTGTAGCGGCGCCAAAAACTTGATCTCGACTGTTTATATGCAACAGTATAACAATGTCTTTGATGATATTTCTCACTTATTTTTCCTCACTTTGCAATAGAACCAAAAACTTGATCTCAGAGAAAATAAGNTAACAACATTATTTTCTTTTGAATTTGCTTAGTCTAAACAAGCGGTTAAACTAATTTAGACCAGAGAATTCTCGTTAGCAACCGTAGGTTACCTCATTTCAATATAGGGACACTACGTAAGTATACATATCTCTTTATCAAGTAATATAGGACTTTTTGATTAAGACCTGAATATCAAACCCACAGGGAAAATTAACAATTTGCACTATTGAACAACAAACTTTCTAATTAGAAAGATAGTTGCTCAAACTTATAGTTATTTTTGCAGTAAGTAAAATTCAAATCTTTTTGGCATTTTTGATATTTTGACAAAATAATAATAACTTCTAAAGATAACTTGAGATTATGTAAAGAAAAGCACTGAATGTGAAAATATATTTCTCCTCATCATGAATCATTAATGAGTATAGGAATTCTGTTGTGGAAGTATGCAAATTGTGTTGTGTTAAATAGGAGAAATATTATTTTTTACCCTTACTAGAGTTGCTATAAAGAACATTGGCTAATTTAAAGTTTGAATAGTTCTGAAGATCGGCTAGGCAGAACCCTTACTAGAGATGTTATAAAGAACATTGGCTAATTTAAAGTTTGAATAGTTCTGAAGACTGGCTAGGTAAGGAAGTTACTAGTTCTCAATCTAGAGTTCCCTCGATTCCCTCCACCTATGGGCTAACATTTCATATCAGAACCTAAAACAATAAACCAAGTTGGGGGCTTTAACCTGTCACTTTAAAGTTCTCTAACTCTACACCCTTCAAAGATTATTTTAATATTTCTTTGCACTAAATCATATGAATAACATTCTCATTCATACAACCCCGTGTGATTCTTTCCAATTGTTGACTGAGACAATACTAGTCTGGTTCTTACATGTTCTCATAACAAATTTTAACATTTGGATAGGCCAAATCATCACAACTTATTTCAACATTAAAGATTAATAGTCTCCACAACTTCCATCCAACACTTTATGTACTTATCATTTTAAGGAGAAAGATCAAGAAAACTACTCAGAATCTATGAAAAAATTAAAACCACACTTTAGTTTAAAAGTAGAAATCATTGTCAAACCAACAAAAAATCTGCATTAAAACCAAAATTAGTTTAAAAACAAAAGTTAAAAACTTATCTCAAATCCTTCACCAAACTCTTCAATTTCCTTTGAATCTCTTCTCTTTTACAATACTCTTAACTCTCAAAATAAAACTAAAATAAAAAGGATAAAGTAAATTTTTGGTGCTTGAAATTCTCTCCCATTTTATGCACTTTTCAGAACTTCAAGCACACTTCAAAAAGTCTCAACTTCCTTCTTTTATAAATCTCTAAGAGGTGTCTTAATAACTCTTCAAAATGTGTCTAAATTCGATGAAGTCTCTGAAGGATGCCTCCTTTCACAAGTCTTCTAACCGTAAATTTGTTTCTAGTGGTCATAACCACCCTATTTAGCCAATAGGTGTCTCAAATGTCCCTTCAAAATTCAGCAAAATGAAGTAAACTGCCACATAACTGCCTCTAGCACTTAGGCGCGACTTTCTCTGTTTCATCGACACTTTAGCGTCGGATCTGGCGCTAGGCGCCAAAACACTTTAGCATAATTTTCACATTTTTACTCTAAATTTGATCATTTTTCACTCCTTTTAGCATTTTTCACCTTTTTACTTGTACCTGAAATAAAAAACACACAAATACCTTCCATTAAAGCATAATATCTAAAAAATAAGTATAAATATATGTCTAAAAGTACTATATATTTTAGGTGTACCAGTCAACAGATTTATGGTTGTTACTTTTGACTGGTACGTCGAGCTTCCTAACGGATCAGTTAAGAACTTTGCCAAACCTTAGAATCTCTTCATTCAGCGTTTCATTGGAGCCCGGTACCACATTACATTTGGTGACCTGGTCGTAGAAAAATAGAAGTTAAGGGAGACTCTGATGGACTACATTCTTCGGTTAAGGAATATCAGTATGAAGTGTGAATCACAATTTCAGGAGCAGCACACCATCAAAATCCTACTCAAGAGTTTTCACATACTGTCGGTTGCTTTAATTTTTGAAAAAATATTTTTAATTTAATATACATATATTTTTTATTTGAAAATAGTATTTTAATTGTTTTTGAAAAAGATGAGACTAAAATTATCTTATATATTTAACAGTTTAAATAATCAAGCACAACACTACAAGCAATACACCATTCCGAGAGATATGCATACTTCTTGGCAGTGGGCTCAATCATAAACTAAAGAAACTTATGACATTTGTTTGGACACGAAGCTTTTATATGTTAACTAACAAGTTCCTCTATCTATTATAAGGATTAATTTATATTACCTCAGTTCTAAAGTTCCCTAGAAGGGCAAGCCTTTATAGTTAATCATATTATAAATGACCGAAGTCATTTATGAAAGCTCTCGATAAAGATCAATGATTTCGTCCTAAATATATTCAGATTTTAGGTTTTCAGGGTAGTATGTAAGGAATATCAAGTTGGAAAGGACCAAGTAGGAACAGTTATTTTAAAAATCAAATAAGTGAAGACTACGAGATGTCATAGGACAAAGGCAAACCTCAGTGACTTCCTGAGTTATCCTATTATTGGGCTTTACATTTTTAAAGTGAAATTATTTTTATTCAATTCTACCAATTATTAATTATAGGGCTTACACTTGCATAATATCTGATTATGCAAATAGCCTAGAAAATAGGAGAATTTATGTTGTATCAGACAATGACCTTGGAATCCTAAGGCAAGTTAAAGCTTATATTGCACAATGTACAAAAGCCTAGAAGATAGAGTTAAGGTTATGTCACATTAGGCAGACTACCTTGAAGTCCTATGACATTTTTGTTTTAATTCTAAGGAATGATTTAGGTGATATAGATTTGTTTTGTTGTTGTAGGTCAGCATCCTCTGTCTGTCGTGACTTGCTCGAATGCCCCGCGTCAAAGTACAACTTCAAGATTTATGTGTGTTATGAATTATGATCATATATGTACTTTGTTTTGGTTTTATTTATCATTATTGCTCAAATGTTTGGGGTGGATTTTTATTTAAGTCAAGCGACAGTCAACATCCCACAATTCCACCATCCTAACAACATTATTTTCTTTTGAATTTGCTTAGTCTAAACAAGCGGTTAAACTAATTTAGACCAGAGAATTCTCGTTAGCAACCGTAGGTTACCTCATTTCAGAGATCCTCGTAAACCTAAAAGGAGTAGATTAAGTGCATTCAAGGACTTAAAGGTGTATTATTATTTTTGAAAATGTATTTTGTTGTTTTGTTTTCCAGGTAATGTGAAACATACATGGGTAAGAAAATATTGTAAGGTAAAGTAGCAAAAGTGCAATAAATAAATTATGGGAAATGTACCTAGCGCTCCTGTTGCAGTTGCATGGATTAGTAGCATAAACTTGGTATAATAAAGTGCGGGAATTTTAAGTGAATTGCAAAGAGAATATGACACAAAAAAACACTCAAATACAAGTTGTCAGAAATAAATCGAGCAAGTAAAATAAAATCCAATGTCAAATATGGAAGACCAGGACTAAGTTTAAGAGATTATTGAAGGTGGGGACTCAGAGCTGGGTTGTGTGCTTTATTATCCAACACCGGTAAAAGCCACCACGTGGTAATCCAAGGAAGGGTAACTCCTAATTTTTATTTTGTGGGCCTTTATAAGATTTCATAAAAAATTCTTTTAGTTTTTCATGCAAACAGGTTTGTTTAACATTTAAATGTAATCACATCACAAGAACGACTTTTTTTTGTTGCGTTTACAAGGTTATATATGTTTTGTAAAAACTATAATCCATGAGCTAATCACTTTAATCACATTAGGAGTACTAGCAACCTAAGAGAGCTAGGGGCATCTCCAACCAAGGGTTGGTGAATACCATCATCGATTTTATCCCCTTTCCCAAAGGATCCTTGAGGTAGGAGACAATACTCCAAATCCCACTTTGTATCACTCTTTTAGCACACATAAGCGATGTTGTCATCACCCTCAGTTCCTCACAAACATTTGAATACCTTATTCAAGACTCAAACCCTTGAGTATTGGGTTTATGTGTAGGATAAGTAGTGTAGGGTATCTTATTAGAAATGAAGAATCAACGGACCCGGAATCATATCTTGGTGGGTCCGATAAGATTTTACAGATGATTTTCTTCAAGAAGCTATAATAAGTTTAGATGTCCTTCATATTGTCCAGAATCTTGCAAAGGGGTGTGGAGCATAACCCTAAACCACTTTAGAAGCTTCTGGATTATTTCTAGTTCACCTTAGCTTATTATGTCATTGAATTAATCAACTCTGGTTAAGTTAAGATTTAGTTATGATGTTTTAATTTGTGCTCGATGAACCTTGGTGTTCAAACTAACACATGATTAGGGGCAAATAATCATTCATTTTGATGTTATGTTGATGAATTATAAGAGTAAGAACACTAAGGGTAAACTTAGCTATTCAAGAACCTTTCATCTCTTTCTTGACTAAACTTGAGCTCATAGTATTTCAACGATATTTATCATTAATTATGTTTCTTTTCTAAGCCTCATTAATTAATTTTAAGTCAAACATAGTTCACTAATGAGCTCTTAGGTACGTTATTGGTGAATTTATAATTTTGAAAGAAAATGAAGTAAAGTATGTTTAATTCTCATTAAAAGATTAAGTTATCATTAAATCATTAATTTGGGACTTCAATTTAAAGATTTATTGTCATCTAACTCAAGCCCCTGACCTTAAGATCCTCCAAACTTGATTGGCCTCCAATTCTAAAATATTTGGAAAATTACACTTTTACCCTTCTTGTAGCATATGTGATGAATTGGTTTCTATCCTTTAACCCTTTGGGTTTTAATCATTTCAAAGAGTTAACTATCATTAAATTTATTCATTAAGCCCTTGTCTTGACCTAAATCTTTAATTGTGGTTCAAAAATCCATAATTACAATTTTACTCCTAGGAATCTTTTCTTCATAATTTCTTCAATTTAACTCAAATGACTTTGAAACTTTATTGTTGCCCTATTTATTAGTCAATTTATACACCTGAGTATAATTTATATTTTTCCGTTTTTTATTTAATTTTTAATAATTCTTTTGATTCAAAATGTGAAATTTTAAATATTAATCAATTTTACTAACCAAAATATCTTTTCTGCCCTTATGATAATTTTAGGAGGTTCATCTATATTGGAGGATCACTTTGAATATTTTTTGTGAATTTTTAAAATATATTTTAAATTTTATGATTTTTAATTGATTTTTAATAACTAAATAATAGAAAATATATTTTTATTTTAATAATTAATTTTATATTTTTTGAAAACCTCTCTAACCTCAAAGAACTCACAGAAATCTATCTTATTTTTTATATTTGTTTTATTTTTTATAACTATTTTATTCAATAATAAGAAAAAATATTTAAGTACTTGAAATATGTTTTTACACTTTTAAAAATGTTATAAACACATTGTGGTAATGTTTGTGTTGTTTCGGAATATTTTTATATTTTTATTATTTTTAATCATTTTTTAATTATTTAAAAATAAGAAAATAACATAAAATAAAATTTTAATTTTAACCTTAATTTTATTTTTTCTATGTGCCACCGGTCTCAAGAAACACTCCAAACCAATTTTCACAATTTTTTAGATTTCTCTTATTTTTTATAAAACTTTAGGCTAAAATCTTTATTTAGCTAGAAAATTCATTTTCATATTTAAAGTAATTTTTATTTCTTTCAAATTTTCACAGAGGCTTCTTGAAGTGATTATCTTCAATTTAGGTTATTTTGGTCCTTTTTTTAATTACTTAATAATTTTCTAATTTTTTATATATTTTTTAAAATTTTAAAGTAGAAAATTTTTAAATGTGGCGTTTTGATCCTCTGATTTTGATTTTGATTTTTCGTAGGATCCTAATGAACCTTCCTAACCTGATTTTGTATTTTTCTTATTTTTATTTTATTTTTTTAATTATTTAATTAATATAATACTAAATATCCTAGAAAATTTGGACTTTGATCATAGGGGAGCCCTCTGACCATGGAAAAATCAGATAAGGTTCAAACCCCCAAAATTTAACTTAATTTGGATAATAATTTAATTAACTATAATTAATTACCCTTCTAGAGGTATTTTTGGTTCAATAAATTCTTCTCTGTTCACTGAGTATAGAGGTATTTTTATTTTCTTTTTGTAATTTTCTACATCAAGATATCAATTTTTAAAGTTTATGTAATTAAATAATTCTAAAATATCCTATTTTTGTACTTATCTGACTTAGCGTCACATCGTCCTCGTATATATCAAACTCTCATGTGTCGTCCACTGATTTGTCGCGCTTTCCACGTAGGTTGCTGACTCGGCCCGTGGTTCAGGTACGCTCCATCCGTCTGGCTTGCTCTACACCATCTGATCGATACATGCATAAATGGATCACATCCATTCATTCATTCATCATCTTGTACATTCCCCCCTTTGGCTGAGAGGTGTTGGTCTATTTATAGACTAGGCTATGGCTGCCAATAGGGCAAGCTAGGTTGGCCAAAGTGGTGCTTAGGTAGAGCGAAGAGAGACGTAAATGTCCAATGGAGTGAGCCACCAAAGGGAGTTCAAATTTTTAGTTTTCTTCATGGAGTCCTTCTCTGATTTGGTGTTTTCCAATGACTAGTGGTAGTTGGTCGTCCAAGCAAAGTCACCTCCACACTGTGGGAGGTTAGATGTGGAGAGATGTGAAGTTAATTCGGTCCAAGCATAGATAATTGCAATTTTCCAAAGTGGGGCATGGGTTTGGGTTAGGTTGGGTTAACAATGGGTTCAACCCCATAGAAATGGACTTAGGTCACTTCAAAGGTGGTTGGGGTTGTTGGGTCAACTTCTAGGGGCTTGGGTGATTTATTTGGCATGGGAATCATGCATTTGGTGGGATTAGGGTTTTGGTTAAGCCACTTTGGTGGGAGTTTAAAGGAAGTCCTCTTTTTGTCACTTTAGGGTGCATGAGCCAAGTGATGCTTATGGATGGCCCCATGAGTGGTTTTATGACATGCAATGAAGCCATGAATGATTTTCATGAGAAAGGAATCTTGAGATTTTGAAGATGTTTTGAGAGAAAGCCATTGGGCAAAAAAAGGATGGGTTTAAGCATTGATGCATGATGTAGAGTTCCATGGCATATTATTAATAATGATGAAAAGGAATTTGTAATGTGGGTTTCAATGGTAATTGAACTTCGGCTCGATTTATGGGCTTTTGAATTTTGCCATGATGGAATTGATTTTTTGGGCTTTTAGGATGGGTTAAGGAAAATTAATTTTTTGGTTTGTTCAATGGGTTTGAAGGGCTTTGGAATTGTCAGGCAAAATTGATTTTCGATTGGCATATTTGAATTGGTGTGTAGGCCAAATTTGGTGAATTTTTTAACTTGGCGGCTTTTTGGTATGGATTTGGGTATCTGGCTCAAAATTTCGAACTTTGGTGAATTTGGGGGACATTTGCAAAATTTAGGGAAATTAGGTAATTTAGGAAATATTGGATGTGGTGATCATGCATGTCATGAATATCCATCTTGGGACCATAAGACTCCAAATGAGAACTCATTTTTGAGTCTCCACAAGTTGGCCATATCTATCTTAACCAAAGGCTAAGGGCTTCGGACCACCCATGTGAGTTTCCTAAAGAGTTACGGAGGCAGATCTAGTGTATGTGATTTAAGGGTTTTGAGGTATGTGGGGAATTTGATGGACTTGAGTGTGTGTGAGACCAAACTTTAGCCACCCAGGGTTTTCCTAAGGCATGATAGAATCTATAGTAACTCACTCTTGAATCTCCACATGTTGGTCTTAGCCATCCCAAAATGACGTTTGGGGGCTTGTGACCACTCAGGTGGGACTTCACAAGAGGGGTCAAGAATTATTTTGATTCTTATGTGGGGTGTGGATTTCCTCACTAATACTTTAAGATAATCCATAGGAAAGTACTAAGGGTAGATCCTAGGTTCCTAAAGAGCAGAATTTAACCTCACAAAAAATGAGGTCAACACTTGCCAGTGTCATTCATTCTCAATGGGTTCACGATAAAGACATTTGGAAAGTAACTCAACAAAGCCGCCAGCCTCTAGGAAGAGGCAAAACAGCTGAGTATGATAAAGAATACAAAATTGTGAAAGTCAATGAGAGCATTTTTAAATAAGTCAACAAGTATCTCTATAGTGGATAAAGGCAAGCAGTCAAGGCAAGTGTAGCTAGAATAGAAGAGTGACAGAATGTCAGTGTGTCACAATCCGCAACAGTCCGTGCAGCTACAATTCGAACAATCTACTCAATGGAGCACAGGGAATAAATTAATGACCAAGCGGATGAATAAAGAGTATCGATTCAAGATAGATGCCATGGCCAAGATATTAAATAGCCAACTGAAGATGCCTGAGTTTATGTTACCCAAAGCCAAGAGGCCTAAGGAATTTGATATGAAGGACTAGCCCAACTATTGTGCCTAACACAGAATGCTAGGGCAGAAGATTGAAGATTTCTTTGTCTTCAAGTTTCGGTTAGAATAAGACTTCAAGGCAAGGAACACAGTCATCCCGAATGAATACTTGAAAGAGCCCAAGTTCGATCAATGTGATCTCAGCTGGTGAATTTGTTCCTGTCGACCCCTACAAAGATGAAGATAGATGGGATGTATCATGGACCAGATCTTCTAAGAAGGCTCTTAGCAAGATGCAAGCTGCTCAAGCCTCAGTGTCAACCTCGAAGCTCACACTATCAAGAAAAGAAAAGAAAAGAAAAGAAAAGAGAAAATGAAACCAAAAGGATCTGAGGCCCTCACAGCATAGGGGATATTATTCCCTTTGTACCTCATATTTCTTCTATTTTACTCGTTCTCCAGATTAGTTGCCTAGGAATTTGGGGGGAGAGGTGGAAATCCCTCAATCATTGACTTTGTATGACATTTTCTTTGTCCCTCTGGGGATAGTTACTGTAAGGAATTTTTATTTCAGTTATGTTTTGTTTATTCTGATGATGAAGTCTCTAAAAACAACCAATGTTATTTTGATCCCATGGACATTTCTTGAATTGTACGTGATCTCGATGGGTTCGATGAAAATCAAAATGACAACGATAATGACAATAATGATGGCGACATTGAAGATGCGAGTGCTATTCTTGAGTCGAGAGGAGCACCGATCTTCATAAGGTTGGATTTATCGGACTCAGAAACAAAAGAGTCAGATGAAACACCCTTGGAAGAAGCACCACTTTCGACACAAAAAATAAGAAGAAATAATATAAGTGAACTTTATAGCGGGAAAATTCTACCTCCAAGAACAGGTCCCAAAGAAAAAGGAAAACAATTAGTCATGCTTGAAGAAGCTATTGAACCAGCGTAGAAAAGAGCAATTCAAGAGAATGTCAACAACTCTCACAGTAAGGTGTACTACAACATCCTAGCCTTCTTTAGGAAACTACCCGCAAAACTGAGCATTTATGTTGCCCTGGTCCTCTCAAAGGAAATGAGGGAAGCATTAGTAAAATCTCTCTTGGATCCTGAGATTTTCTTAGCTAACTTACTAGTACTTCCTCAGACGAGGCTTTTTTTCAGAAGGACAAACCAATGCCACATTCTCTGATGATGACCTACAGTTAAGCACAATTGAATACAACCTCCCACTGTATATCTCGGTGAACATCAACAACGCCATCTCTCAAGCTTGTTTATCGACCTCGGTGCGTCAATCAACATTATGAATTTAAGAACACTTGCTTATTTGGGCATCGATGCCCGTAGGCTGACGACAAACAAGATGATGCTGCATGGCTTTAATCAACAAGGAGAAAGAGCCGTAGGGTCAATCAAATTGCTCGTCAGAATCGGTGATTTCATGACAATGTCAAAATTCAATGTCATAGACTCTAAGACATCCTTCAACTCATTGCTTGGTTGACCATGACTCCATGAAAACAAGATGGTTTCCTCATCGCAACACTAGTGCATCAAATACCTGCATGAAGGACAAGAGTGTTGGATCAAAGGCGATCTACTGTCGTTCTCAGTACATGAGATTAACATACATCAAAATGTTGCATACTATGCCCCACTGAAGAATAGGGCTATCAAACAAGCTCGTTGTTTGCGAACAGCTCGTGTTCGATTAGTCAATGAGTTCGTGTTTGATTCGTTCGATAAGTAAACGAGACGGTTCGATAAGTAAACGAGACGAACATGAACAAATTTTTTTCGTTCGGTTAGTTAAACGAACCAAACACGAACAGTGATGCGTTCGTTCATGTATGAATTGTTATTATTCAAAAAATAAAATAATTTAAAATAATTATATATAAAAAATTTATGATATTTTTAAAAATTAAATTTTATAAATTATAATATATAATAAATTAATAATATATAATAAATTAATAATAATAATATAATAATATATTATATTAGTAATATATTAATATAGATATTATTAATTTATATAATATAAGTTATATAATTAATATAATATATTATTTATATATATTAATATTAGGGATGTCAAACTGACTCGTCGTTTGTGAACAGCTCGTGTTCGGCTCGTTCGTTAAGAAACGAACACGAACAGTGGCTTCACGAACAATTTAAAAAACAAGCTTATTTCAAACAAATTAAATTTCAAACGAATCAAAAATGAACACAACCTCTGTTCGTTCGTGCTCGGTTCGTTTACACCCCTAGCTATACAGCTAGACTTATTAAGCAGATCCAGTCTATCTTTACAGAGGTAAACTCTTAGACTCGCTTATAGGATGATTTACATCTACTTAATGTGAAATTTTCGTTTGCAAAGGGGAATTTGTCCTCCAGGGCTTGAATCGTGTTACAAGGGTGAGAGACAGAGGTGCTTTGTCATGCTTGGGCACTGCAGGTTGTGTAGATAGTCATAATACGAGGAACAACCGATAGAATGAAGATATTAGTGGCCTAGCTAGATAGTTGGAAATGTTAGAGCAACCCAATGGTTGTATTGCGCTTGATGATGACTAAACACTTATAAGAAGTACGGAGGTGCTAAACGACTTAAGAATAAGTAATGACTACAGTGGCTGTGTGAGCTGAGTTCTCTGAGTTGGTTGGCTGACTTCCCCAAGTCCATTGGCCGAGTTCCTCAAACGTTAGCGACAAACTCTGTTTTCAAATAAATTTTAGAACCAAAGTGCTATAAATATAAATATCAAACTTTAATTGTTAGATATGTAAATACGTAAGAATTGTGAGGCATGTATGTAGATTTTCCCTCTTAATTTCTTTTTTGCTTCAAATTTTTGGAAGCATTTAGGTATGGCTCCATCCCATCACCCTATCCATCCAAAATCTATATCTTCATCAACCTCAGGGTTCTTAAAAAAATCTAAATTTTAAGTATAGTACTCATTGATTCTTTGGTTCCATTGATGGAAGATAAAAATCGATCAAGATATTGCCATTAAAATAAATATGAGGACACGAACGTATGCATTATTTTTAGTGTATTTTGTTTGTTTACATGTACCATGCAGAGAGAGAGGGAGGTAATGTAACTCTTCAAGGACAAAAGGCTATCACATCAAAGCTATATTAAATAATTCTCTGAGAAAGAGAGGGCTCAACTGCAATAAATTATTTATTTCCTTCGTTATCCAAAAGTTGACTTGTAAATTAATAATTACAAGTTTCGTTAATCTGACACATCAGTTTGTTGCACTGGTCGGTATATTTTGCATAATTGGACTTTTATTTGCCTTCTTCATCTTCCCTTTTCCCTCCAATAATGCTTCCCCAACCACACTTTTAAGTTTCTGATGATATATCATCCTGCACAGAATATTATATATTTATATATTTAAAATCTAAACTTTTCTATTTATGCATATAACCCTGAACCCCNATATATATATATAGAGAGAGAGAGAGAGAGAGAGAGAGAGTTCATGAGTAGTATTTCGAGCCAAAACGAGCCGAACATGAATGAACAAATCCTTGTTTGTGTACAGCTCCTTCGACGCGTTAACTTAGCGAACGAGCTGTTCACGAACAACGAGCCCTTTTGACAGCCCTAAAAGCAACCATAGTTCAAAATATCCTTCGAGGATGAAGAAAAAAAAATATGAGTCCATGTATGTCAATCACTATGTGCAAGCTATGACCCTAACTTCAATCTCCTCAAATAATATTTGGTGGTCAAAGAAGTACATTGTGAGCGTATGAAACACATTAAGTTCCAACTTAGTTCTTATTTTTCTAATTCTGAAACAAATAAAAAATTAGAAGAAGAAAATTTCTTAGAATTAATATAACTTCCTGTTAAACGTTACTCTACGTATGTTTGAAAGCTTGTTCAACATAGGTTGAAGCTTAAACAATGGTTAACAGGCCAATCCCACCTCTGTGAGCAATTATAGAATAATCAATAATGAAACCCTAATTTAAAGGGAGGTGTTGGATTCAGTATGCTAGAACTTCTAAATGACACAGAGTTTTGTCTTTTTGTCACCAAAGAAAATGATGTGAAATGTGCAGAAGCACCAAACACACAATGGAAGTATATAGCAGTAAAATGCCAGTCATGAGTTTAAGAATCTCTCAACTTATTCCTGACTTGAGAAAATACTTTCAACTTTTTTTAGGGTATAACATACACCTCAATCAAACCCAATGGGCCTTTGAAGTCACGTCGGTCATATTTCTCAGACTTATGGTCACTCATCATGAAATTGAGATAAATGTTGAGAAAATTAAGGCACATATTGATATGATGCCTCCCATAATTATAAAATAGGCACAAAGGCTTAATGGAAGGATAGTTGCACCATCTCATTTTCTAGCAAGATAAGGAGATAAGATTAAATGGAAGGATACTTGCACTATCTCATTTTCTGGAAAGATCAGGAGATAGGTATCTCCCATTCTTTAAGATATTGAGGGGCATTTGAAATACCAATTTTTAGTTGACAGATGAATGTTAGTTTGCTTTTGATCAACTTGAAACATACATTTCTTCTTTGTCTATGTTATTAAAATCAATGCAAGATGAGATGTTGTATCTCTACCTTGCGGTGTCTCTGCATCCAATAAGTTCAATCCTTATTAAGGAGGAGCAGAAGGTTCAATGGTTGGTTTACAATGTTAGTAAAATCCTTTATGGCATAAAAAATTGTTATTTGTTGATTGGTAAGACAACCCTAACATTAATATTCTTGACATGAAAATTACATATGTATTTTAATCCCATACTATTAGTGTTTACAAAAACCTCCCTAAGGGTTATCTTATAAAAATTTTAGGCATCATAGAGACTGATAAAGTGGTCTGTAGAATTACAGGAGCTTGATATCTATTTCTTAGTGAGGTCTGATATCAAATCATAAGTTCTTGCTAACTATATGGTCGAATGTACAATTATTACTCCTATCAAGTAGGGCATTGCACCCTCAAGCTTTCTTATTGACTTTGTACATTGATGGAGCTTTTGGGATTTCTGGAGCTTGGTTCGGAGTCCTGTTGGGCTTCATTCATAATATTTGGTGACTAATAATGACATTGAATACGAAGCCCTTATCAACAAATTAACTTTCCATGGAATGTCAGGTTCATGACTTATTTATTTATATTCATGTTTATCTTATAGACTCTCTAGAGGAGGGGGAATTCAATGTTCATAATCCTTGGTATGAGCAATATCTTACCATAGTGAGATTGCTCTTTGTTTGTTTTTAAACACATTATAAAGTCACATACTCTGATAGCAAAAGTCTTAGGTTGATGCCCCTTCTAAACTGGCCAATTCAATAACTGCATATTCCTATAAAAGGAGATGTATTAGAAATATGATTTTTTTTTGGATTCCTGGTCTTTAGGAGATACAATCTATCGAGGAAACAAATGAACCTTTTTGGAAGGATCATATCATGTCCTTTAAAAAAGGGGCACTTTCTGAAGATATGAATGAAACCCTCCAGATTAAGAGACAAGCAACAAATTTCACCGACATAAATGTTGAACTTTGTAAAAGGTCATTTGAGGCATATCTTAAATTCCTTTTTTTTTACTAATGATTACTACACATTGTGAGTGGTTCATGTTAAGATATATGGTGAACACTAGGGAGGAAGATCCTTCGCTCTTAAGATAATGATATCGGGGCATTACTCTCCAATGATGAAGCAAGTTGCATTAAATTTCACTATAAATTATGAAAGTTTTTGGTTTTATTCTAACCTCACTGACACATTGCTTACAAAATTAAAGTCCCTTCAAAACCCATAGTCTTTCACCCAATGGAGGATGGATATCATGGGTCTTTTCCTATAGCCACGTTAAAACATTTTTTTTTTATTTTGGTCATTGATTACTTCACTAACTATGCGGAGTTAGAGCCCTTTGCCAAATTATATAAGTAAATACCGAGTTGTTCGTCTACGAAAACATAATTTATCACTTTGGTATTTCTATAAAAATTCTTAATGACAACAAAACTCAGTTCATTAGAAAGTTATTTACATATTTTCATAAGGATCTCTACATCCAAAATACGAGTGTAGCTCATCCCAAGACAAATGGTCAAATTGAAGTCAACAGCTATACCACACTCAAAGACCTAAGAGCTCGCCTGTGGAAGGTTGGGGTGATGGGCCAAAAAACTCTCTAATCTTATTTGGGCTTATAGCACCATTTGTTGTACTCCAATTGGGGAAACAACATATAATCTCCATTTCAACATAGAAACAGTACTCTTAGTTGATACTGGAATCTCAAGCCTCAGGGTTCAACATTTCAATCCTGATGTGAATGAATCTTATCCAAAAACTTTGTGAAGTGCCCTTCTCAAAGTTGCTTCGTACAACCAAATANATAATTAATATAATATATTATTTATATATATTAATATTAAGGATGTCAAACTGGCTCGTCGTTCGTGAACAACTTATTTTCAGCTCGTTCGTTAAGAAATGAACACGAACAGTGACTTTATGAACAATTTTGAACACGAGCTAATTTCAAACAAATTGAACACGAGCACAAGCTATGTTCGTTCGTGTTCGGTTCGTTTACAACCCTACTAAAGAAGACAGATTTCTCCAGGTACATGATGATAAACGCCAAAGAAAAAAATAAAAATGAGAAAATGAAATAAGAAGTCAAGGAAGAAGAACAGAAAATTAAGGAATGCCATGCCGAAATGCAACCAAGAGGTGGAAACTCCCACTAAACTTGAATACAAGGTTGAAGTCGGGGTCGGGGACGATGGAGTGAAAACCAAATCATTGAGATCAATAAACCCTTGAAAATCAACATCAGCTTGGACTTCAGTTCAAAGGAAAAGATAATAATGGTGGTTACCCGAAAGCAACTAGGGGTGTAAACGAGTCGAACACAAGCGAGCCCAGCTCAGCTCATGTTCGGCTCGTTTATATTTCAAGCTTAAAAAGTGTGTTCGTGATCGGCTCGTTTGCTTAACGAGGCGAACACGAACTGTTCATGAACAAAGAGTCGTTTTGATAAACCTAATCACGTAGCCATAAGATGTTAAGGGTTGGAGCAAGATTTAAAAATTATTGTTTATATTAAAACATCATTTGAATCTAATTTAATAATTTTTATT
>JXCR01146847.1:31130-57518 GCA_002079205.1 Phalaenopsis hybrid cultivar | reverse complement strand
TATATATATATATATATATATATATATATATATATATATATATATATATATTTAATTCATGAGTAGTATTTTGAGCCAAAATGAGTCGAACATGAATGAACAAATCCTTGTTTGTGGACAGTTCGTTCGACGTGTTAACTTAGCGAACGAGCCGAACACGCTATTCACGAACAACGAGCCCTTTTGACAGCCCTAAAAGCAACCATAGTTCAAAATATCCTTTGAGGATGAAGAAGAAAATAAAAAATTATGAGTCCATGTATCTCAATCACTATGTGCAAGCTATGACCCTATCTTCAATCTCCTCAAATATTATTTGGTGGTCAAAGAAGTACATAGTGAGCGTATGAAACACATTAAGTTCCAACTTAGTTTTTTATTCTTCTAATTCTAAAACAAATGTAAAACTAGAAGAAGAAAATTTCTTAAAATTAATAACACTTCCTGTTAAACGTTACTCTACGTCTTTTTGAAGGCTTGTTCAACATAGGTTGAAACTTAAACAATGGTTAACAGACCAATCTCACCTCTGTGAGCAACTATGGAATAATCAATAATGAAACCCTAATTTAAAGGGAGGTGTTGGATTCGGTACGCTAGAATTTCTAAATGACATGGAGTTTTGCCTTGTTGTCACCGAAGAAAATGATCTGAAATGTGCAGAAGCACCAAACACATAATGGAAGTATATATTGGTGAAATGTTAGTCATGAGTTTAAGAATCTCTCAACTTATTCCTGACTTGAAAAAATACTTTCAACTTCTTTGAGGGTATAACATACACCTCAATCGAACCCAATGTTCCTTTGAAGTCATGTCGGTCATATTTCTCAAAATTATGGTCAAAGAAGTACATACTCATCATGAAATTGAGATAAATGTTGAGAAAATTAAAGCACATATGGATATGATGCCTCCCATAATTATAAAACAAGTACAAAGGCTTAATGGAAGGATAGTTGCACTATCTCATTTTCTAGCAAGATAAGGAGATAAGATTAAATGGAAGGATACTTGCACTATCTCATTTTCTGGAAAGATCAGGAGATAGGTATCTCCCATTTTTTAAGATATTGAGGGGCATTTGAAATACCAATTTTTAGTTGACAGTCGAATGTTAGGTTGCTTTTGATCAACTTGAAACATACATTGCTTCATTGTCTATGTTATTAAAACCAATGCAAGATGAGATGTTGTATCTCTACCTTGTGGTGTCTCTGCATCCAATAAGTTCAGTCCTTATTAAGGAGGAGCATAAGGTTCAATGGCTGATTTACAATGTTAGTAAAATCTTTTATGGTATAAAAAATTGTTATTTGTTGATTGGTAAGAAAACCCTAATATTATTATTCTTGACATGAAAATTACATATGTATTTTAATCCCATACTATTAGTGTTTACAAAAACCACCCTAAGGGCTATTTCTTAGTGAGGTTTGATATCAAATCATAAGTGCTCGCTAACTATATGGTCGAATGTACAATTATTACTCCTATCAAGTCAGTCATTGTCCCCTCAAACTTTCTTGTTGACTTTGTACATTGATGGAGCTTCTAGGATTTCTGGAGCCTGGTTTGGAGTCATGCTTATCTCTGCTAAGAAAAATATTTTTGAGTATGGGCTTCATTCATAACTTTTGGTGACAAATAATGAAGTTGAATATGAAGCCCTTATCGACAAATTAACTTTCCATGGAATGTGAGGTTCATGACTTATTTATTTATATTCATGATTATCTCTGGTGGAGGGGGAATTCAATGTTAATAATCCTTGGTATGAACAATATCTTACCAAAGTGAGATTGCTTTTTATTTGTTTTCAAACACATTATAAAGTCACATGCTCCGGAAGAAAAATTCTTAGGTTGATGCCCCTTCTAAACTGGCCAATTCAACAACTGCATATTCCTATAAAAGGAGATGTATTTTTTTTTTATTCTTGGTCCTTAGGAGATACAATCTATCGAGGAAACAAATGAACATTTTCCCTCCAGATCAAGAGACAAGCAACAAATTTCACCAACATAAATGGTGAACTTTATAAGAGGTCATTTACTGAGGCATATCTTAAATGCCTTTTTTTTTACTAGTGATTACTACACATTGTGAGGCGTTCACGTTGGGATATATGGTGAACACTAGGGAGGAAGATCCTTCACTCTTAAGATAATGATATCGGGGCATTACTCGCCAATGATGAAGCAAGTTGCACTAAATTTCACCAGAAATTATGAAAGTTTTTAATTTTATTCTAACCTCACAGACACATGGCTTACAAAATTAAAGTCCCTTCAAAACCCATAGTCCTTCGCCCAATGGAGGATGGATATCATGGGTATTTTCCTATAGCCATGGTAAAACAATTTTTTTTTTTATTTTGGACATTGATTACTTCACTAACTGTGTGGAGGTAGAGCCCTTTGCCAAATTATATAAGTAAATACCTAGTTGTTCGTCTATGAAAACATAATTTATCACTTTGGTATTTCTATAAAAATTATTAATGATAACAAAACTCAGTTCATTAGAAAGGTCTCTACATATTTCCATAAGGATCTCTATATCCAAAATATGAGTGTAGCTCATCCCTAAACGAATGGTCAAATTGAAGTCAACAGTTATACCACACTCAAAGACCTAAGAGCTCGCTTGTGGAAGGTTGGGGGTGATGGCCCGAAAAACTCTCTAATCTTCTTTGGGCTTATGGCACCATTTGTTATACTCAAATTGGGGAAACAACATATAATCTCCATTTCAACATACAAACAGTGTTCTTAGTTGATACTGGAATCTCAAGCCTCAGGGTTCAACAGTTCAATCCTGATGTGAATGAAGAGAAACACTGATAGAATTTGAAATCTTCTTCAAAAACTTTGTGAAGTGCCCTTCTCAAAGCTGCTTCATACAACCAAATGGTAGCTCATTATTTTAACAGAAAAGTAAAATCTTGACCAATCTTCATTGGACACTTGGTCTTATCACGTCTTGAGGTCGTCAAAAAAAGCTCTGAATGCAACAAAATTTAACCCCTTTTGGGGGGCCATACGTGGTCGTAGGCTTGGGATTTTCAAGCTAAAAGACACTACCAGGTAGTTTGTTCCTCGAACCTGTAACAGGGAAAATCTTCATGGAGTGATTCACAGTCATACTACTCTAGCTACTATTTTGTCTTTTTTGGTGTTTTGTTATCACTTTGTATCTGTATTTTCTTTCCTTTTGATATGCTTTAATTTTCTTTCAAAATTTGATGTACTTCATTTTGTTAAATATTAAACTTGTCTTTTCTCATATACATTTTAAACTTTGTTTGAAAATAATTATGATTGCATTTTTAAGAAAATTAATGCCGCTTTACAAACTTGTGTGATCAATGCCCTTACTGGGGCTAATAAATTAAAAGGCAATAACACATTGTTGACAAACATCATTTTTAAATATGGTTTCAACCATATTTCTAAAAAAAGTAGAGTTTATCTCGACCTATGCCCTAGACTCGAAAAATACAAAATAGCTTTGCCACCTCATTCTGAGTTTAATAAATCTCTAGAAGACTTAATTTGACCTCTTCCAATATAGGTTACAATCGTCAAACAACCGTTTCAAATAAATAGCTTAAGATAGGTTAAAAATTCTTGATGGATTTTTTTCAACGTCTTCCATTACAAGTTACTGTCATCGAGTAAGTGCTCCGACTAAAAACCTAGGATAGGCCATACATCCTTAGTAAGGAAACTTGACTCTATACTATGAGGAAACTAAAGCTTCGACAGTCGAGATTGAAAATCCCCTAATCCTTGGAGACTAATGCGGGTGCTTCTCCCTCAAGGGACACAAGACATAATAGTCACAAATCGTCAAACTCGTGAACTAGTTCATGCTAAGGGAGGAGAGGGGACACAATCATTACTTGATGGGGAATTGCCGCCTAATTGAGAGGTCCGCCCTTAACTACCCTATTAGTATTTATATGTTATTTTTTTGTGTTTTAAGTCAAATTTTTATTCAACTTTCTATTACGGCATCCAGGTTTTTCCTTCTAGGGTTGTATCCGAAGGCAAGAAGGTGGTGCTTCGATTCAACCTTTTATTTATTGTTCCTCGCAGTTTTCCTGTCGCCAACTCTAGCATTCCCTATCATTATTTCCCTTACTGTCATTACACCTTTCCACCACCTACTATTTACTTGCCACCTCCTTTCTTCTTTATCGTTGTTTCCCCTGTTGTCAACCCATCTTTCACCTACTTGTTGTCAACTTGCTACCAAATCCACCCTTCACCTTTTTCCCACCATCAGTTGCCTGATCACCAACTCCCTCTTGCCTCATCTTTGATTCAACCCTAATTTATGTTTATATCTTTATCATTTTTATTTTTGTTAGTTGATTTTAAGTGCCAACTTGAATTTCAACGATAATATTATTGTTATTTTGTTTGAATTAACTCTAGTATCACTAGTGTCAAATTACTGCAACATATGATAACAATAAGATTGCACTTAAAACCAAATATTGCATCAAGCTATGTCACTTAACCATCTGAAAAATGTTGTCTTCCAACATGAAGCTCACAACCGTAACAAGAAGATTACGAGAATGACAACTTTTAACTTAATTCAAGATTTGAACTTTTAATTACTTTCCACAGTCATAATTCTAAAGCATAGAATGCATGGCATTACACAATAGAATTATAAATTTCTATTGGATGCATCAAGCAAAGCAATCTATTGATCACTTCCAGATGTGCTTGGTCAAACTGTAAATTGCATGCGACGTTAGAGTTGTCAATAATTCATATAAATTATTCAAACATTTTGCATATGATATGAGCGCCAATAAGAGACGTTCGATCCAAAAGTTTCGAAACAACTAACCTCTATTCCACTAAATAAGGACAGCTTTATGAACCCTTTCTCTTCATTGTACCCTATTAAGAGTTATATTTTCAGTTAATTCTAATAAATTAAGATCATTTTTATTCAACATAACCTCATTTTTCTAGGTCTATCTTTACCTTAATACAAGTCAATCTAAAACATCTACTCTTAACAGTATCATATTATGGTCAATATTTAGTATGACCAAACAATCTAAGACAGCTCTCTTTAATCTTGTCTGCCACTAAAGCCACACCATCCATTTCACTGATATATTCAATTCACAGTTTGTCTCTAAGTGCAAAGCAATTAATCCACCTAAGCAATTCTCATATCAACATCTGACTTAATATCACCATAAAACATTGCAAGTCTCACCACAATCTTATAAAATTTTCTTTTAAAGTCTAAGCGGTAATTTTTCATTACACAATAAGCCTGATGCATTCCTCCATTTCAAACATCGAACTTGAATTATACTAATAGCAACACCGTCCATATCAACGTCAATGTGAACAATATACACCAGATATTTAATGTGTTCACTACTTTTGATGACTTGATCACCTATTGTTACAATCCCAACACTAAATGCACTACTACTAAAACTAAATTCCAGATATCCTCTTTCACATTTACTCTCAAACAAAAACCTTTAAATCTTAAAGTTAACCTCCATAATTCAATTTATCTTGAACTCTTTTCTGAGCCTTATACATAAGAAGGATATGATCAACAAAATACATATACCAAGGTACATCATCTTGTAAAACGCAATAAGAGCATCCATAAATAAAGTAAAAGATATGGACTTAAAGCCGATCCCTGACAATCCAAAAAGAAAAAAAAAAACTAGCAATCCCTGATCAACATCAAGCAGATGCAAAATACACGAGGCAGTCACAAAATGATAATAGTAATAATAATAAACTAAGCTGCTGAAATGGATTTTCCTAGCAGTCACAAAATGATAAACTCAACAAATCAGCATAGGAATAACGCTCATTTAAATTCTAATACATGCAGGTGCAGTAAGGCACATGCAATTGTTCCCATGAAAAAAGCACAAATGAAGGGGTAATACAAAAAAGTTTTCAAATATAAAATTGTTTTCCCTCCACATGTTTTATATTTGAATGTTTACAACGCAGCCCATAAAAAATAAAGTTCTCAAATATAAAACATGCAGGTGCAGTAATGCACATGAAATTGTTCCTCTCAAAAAAAGCACAAATAAAGGGGTAACAAAAAAGTAAAAGATCACAAGTAAATTGATTTTGTAGTTCTGCTCAAATTGTATCAGTGAATTTGCTCCTCAGCTAATAAATAAATAAAACTCTTGCGGACAACAAATCTGCAAGAAAAATAAAAAGAAAAAACAATGGGATTTCCATCATCATCAAGCTAAATATGCCTCATTTTTTGTTAGGCACTTCTTTCAACCTACAGGGGCCTCTGGCAGTTTCAAAATAAACTTTTTCATAGATGCTTATCCTGCAAAAAATGAAAAAAAAAAAAAAAACACTCAGAAATCAAGTATTTTGCAAACTTCCTTTGCAGCTTTCATTGATATGGCCAGCTGATAAAGTTTTTTGCACCATCAAGGCAAGACAAGCCAACCTCAGTATTAGGCTCAAACTTTGCAGAAGTTTGAAACATCCTTGCGAAGGCCCTTCGCTCTTGATCCCTCCTATCAGCAATCTGTAATGAGTCAAGAAGATGATTAAAAACCAAATGTCTTAACGGCTTTCAACCATTGGAAAAAGCCTTCCATACCTTTTTCTTTGCAGCAGCCAGCTCTTTCTTTATACCTCCTGAAAGGAAAATGAAGAAATATAAAAACAACAGTTCACTAGAGGGAATTCTTAAATTAAAACCAAAAATACCCTTAAAATGAAAAAAGAAAACAAAGGATTGCATGAGATTTTCTTAAAGTACACAGAAATCTCCTTGAAATAAAAACAATGGCTCACTTGAAAGTTTTTAAAGAACAGAATACCACTAACCATCATTTGGCTCGAGTTCCAAAGCATTCTTGAAGCTTTCAACCGCAGCATCAATGTCATTTAAGGCAATGTGTGCCTGAAAGATTTTAGGAGCATAAGGAAGTCAAACATAAATGAGCTTGATTTAGCTCTACCAAATTTAATGAAGAAAGTTGTCAGATACACGAGAAAAAAATGAACCACCAATATTCTAGAGATATCAGAAAGTCGGGTACATGGCAAGTTTATTCTAGCATGGATGCATATGCTGCAAGATGAAACTAAGGGTAGAAAGTTAGGAAAACCAGAAGAGAAACCACTTAAAAATAACTTAAAAGATGGCATTATAGCGGCTTTAATTAGTACTGCGTCAAGAGTGTGGGAAACTAGTAAAATTCCGTTTAAATCCAATTAATTTTAGCCCATAGCATTCTCTTTTGATAATAAAAATCATTTAAAATAAAAATAATATCAACAAAGGGAGCTTTATTACTACCGAAAGCCCTAAAAGTTATTAGATAAATTTTGAGAGATAATCAGCAATCATGAAGATAATCATAATCTATTAAAGAATTAACATAGGTTGAGCCAACTTTTACGGCAAGCATAAGACTAATCTAGCTCATGCTTCGTACAACGGGAGGAACTAATTTCAAAGCCTTAAGAGAGAACAACTAAGGAAAGGTTTATGCAAAAAATAAAGCACATACGTTCAGCTGTTAAATAAGAAGAGAAGGAAAGATAATTTACTAAATCCATACTTTATACTAGGATAAGACTCAACTAAACAGCATCTAAGTACTTGATTCGTACCAAACTATTTCTCCCATTCCAAGACTTATCCAGTAATTTCATTAAAGCAATTAGAGGTTTCATTATATCCACGTCATGCACAAACTGTCCAAACTGTGGCGTCGACTTTTCCAGCAATAAGCATATCCAAGATTGTTAAGGTTTTACACGGCTTGTAGGCACCCTCATCTAATTCTATGACAATGATTCCCAATATTCTTTATATTAATATTATTGATCTTAAAATCCAAAACTAATAATCGATGTGGAGTATTTAAATCTTCACTTGGAATATACTCACAATCTTTACATTCTCGACAATCTCTTCTTTTCTTAATCAATGTGTTTTATAAAATCTATTCTATAAGTAATAATATACTCATATCTTTTTTTTAAATAAAGTATTAGCAATAACAACATCATACGCTAAAATAAAATCTAATATGGCTCTACCTTCTTCATTAATCACTAAAAAACCATAGCCACAATGAATATTTCTAAAATCCTCTACCACTCTACCGACATGTCCATTTAAATCTCCTCTAATAAAAATTCTTTCCTCGAGATATCATTTGTATTAAATCTTCTAGGTCATTCCAGAATTTTTCTTTAGAACCTATATCTAAAACCATTTGAGGAGATAAGCACTTATAATATTAAAAATCTTAATATTTCAAGGGCTATAATTCTATCACCAATTCTATTAATTTTTAAAAAATTATCTTTCAAACCCTTACCTATAATTACAACTACACCATTTCTAGTGTCTCTTACTTGAATATCAATATTTAAAACCTAAGTTATCAATCTCCTTAGTCTTTTCTCCAACGCATTTAATTTCTTGTATACATAAGATATTTATATTTCTATGAATTATAATATCAATTAATTATATTAATTTACATGTGAGAGTACTTAAATTTCAAGATCCTATTCTAATATTAGTTTCATGAAAACTTCTTTACCAACATCCGCTCGAAATGTGAGCACCCTTGCTATTTAACACTACGCTCAGGCGCCAATGGAGCGATGCTAGCACACATTTTACTATATTTAGGCCATACACCCTACTACTATTTACACAATGATCAAAAGATCCATGTCAGGATTTTTTTACAAATTTTACGCCAGTTGTAAGCTACCTAACACAACTCTCCACTTTTCATATCCGGTGCTAGAAACCCGGCAATGGCAATGTTAAACTCAATTAATAACCCTACTGAAATATTTGTGTTTTTAAGGAAAACGCCAATCCCACAAAAAATTTAAGAATCTAACTTATTATAATTGTGCTTCAAGGAAAATTGATAAGAAATTTTAAGCAATAATCTATCAATTTAACCATATACATCATTGATTCCCTTCAACTTGGTTCAACACCTTCCGTTCACTTCACCACCATGTTTTGCTTCAGATTCAAGTGATATTGAGATCCAAGAGTGATAGAAGTACCATTTTTTTTATTTCTGACACGAGGCTTATTAGTGTCAGAGTTTTATAAAAGCAAGAACAAATTCATAGTTCACAACCTTCAATTTAAAGAAAATTCCGCGGCTTTGACCAACCCAAAAAAAAACATGTAAAATTCAAGCCAAGTGACAATTTGATAATCAGACAAGTGAAAATTTTGCATAGAAATTTAGGATTAATGAAAACCAGGCATTGATAAAATAATTAGGGTAAAACCAGAAATCCTACTTCGTACAAGTTCTAGTGGATTTTCAATCACGAAAGTAAAAAAAGTACTAAAATACAAAAGAGAAAATTATCAAGGCATGAAAAAACCAGTGTTGTTAATCAAGACCTTGTGCAAGCACAAGGAGATAACCGCTTACACCATACTTGAGAGAATCACATCCAATTTTGCAATAAGCTTTGACGGAAAACAACAAATATTATTTACATGCCTCCAAAATCTCCAATTTGTAATTTTAAAATTCCTCTCAAAATTAGATTAATTGAATCTAATCCAAATTCCATCACCATGGAACGAAATTTCAAAGAATCCGATAACCCAAAATTCATGCCTCACGCTATAATGTTGAAATTGCAAAGGAAGGGATCAAAAAAATTCAACCGCAAAAGCATGCCCAAAAATATCAATTTATAGAACAACGAAAAACCGACATAAGGCTTCAGAGAAACAAGATTTCAAAATCCCCAAAACCGTGACACACCAACCACAGAATCAATTGTCAAGGACAATATAACTACCAAAAAAAAAAATCAAATAGCCAGGAACCAACAGCAGCTCAAATTACTGCTCAACGCCAGCGACCAAATAAGTAATTAGTAAAATCCATTACAAGCTAACAGCAGAATAGCTCAATAAAACAAAATATAAATTCATCCAAAACAACCAAACAAACCAAATCAAGAACAACAGAGAGCCAGCAGCAATATTCAACCATAGCTTGATTAGCGATTTATCAACCCAAATGAACTATTTAGCAATCCAATATAAACCAATCCTAAACCAATCAGAGAGCAGCTGGACTAATAAGAGGACAAATATGATCCGCATTGTCACAAAGTAAAAACTTTAAGATTTCCATCATATATGCTCAGCTTGAAAAATTTTAACACCCACAATTGAGAATTTAATATTACTCAATCGAATTTGGGTATAACTATTGTTTTTCCTATAAACTACCACAAGTAGATCTATCACACCAATGCATAAAATATCTCTGATATCCGCCATGGCAGTAGATACGATCTCAACATTTAAGACTTCTTTTAAAACAAATGTGTAGAGCTTTACGTAAAACAACAAAAACAACAATAAAACCTTTATCCCACTAAGTGGGGTCGGCTACATTAATCCATTTTCTCCATTGCGTCCTATTTAGTGTCATATTTTCATTTAATTCTAATAAATTAAGATCAATTTTTTATACAATATGCCTAAGTCTTCCTAGGTCTACCTCTGCCTTTCTTAACATAAGTCGAATCTAAAACATCTACTCTTCTAATCAAATCATCAGATGGTCTACGTTTAATGTGACCAAACCATCTAAGACGGCTCTCTCTAATTTTGCCTTCACTGGAGCTACACCAAGCATATCTCAGATATATTCATTTTGAATTTGTCTTTATGTGTAAAGCCACTCATCGACCCAATCATTCTCATCTCAGCAACACTAAACATAGTTTTATGCTTCTCATTTAAAGGGCAACATTCAACTCCGTAGAGCATTGCAGGTCTCACCACTATCATATAAAATTTTCCTTCCAGTCTAAGCAGTACTTTTCTATCACACTATAGGCCCGAAGCATTCCTCCACTTCAACCAACCAACTTTAATTCTACTAATAACATCCCCATAGATATCACCATCACTTTGAACAATAGACTCGAGATATCTAAAGCGTTCATACCTTTTAATACTTTGATCACCCATAGTGACATATTTGTCACTAGAGCTAATACTACTAAAATTACATACCATGTATTCAGTTTTAGTTCTACTCAAACAAAGGCCTTCAGACTCCAAGGTAGACCTCCATAATTCAGGTTTTTCCTGAGCATTTTCTCTCGTCTTATCCACGAGAAGGATATCATCAGCAAAAAGCATACACCAAGTTACATCCTCCTGCAAGTGCCTAGTAAAGCCAACCATACCTAAGGAAAAATGATATGGGTTGAAAGCTCGATCCTTGATATAAACCAACAGAAATAGGAAAATATTTGGTCAATCATCCTTCTGTTCGAACACAAGTAACACCTCTTGTATACGTATCTTTAATGACTTGAAAATAAGTCATATCAACGCCTTTCTTCTCAAAAATTCTCCAAAGGATAACTCTTGGAACCTTATTGTAAGTTTTTTCTGAATCAATAAAAATTATATGTAGATCCTCCTTATTATCTTTGAACTTCTCCATCAAACCTCTCAAAAAATGCATATCTTCCATAGTAGACCTGTCAGGCATAAAATCCAAATCATGTATACAGCTTCAACTACAACAACAACAACAACAACAAAAGCCTTAATCCCACCACGTGGGGTCGGCTAAATGAATCAATTTTCTCCATTGCGTCCTATTTGGTGTCATATTTTCATTTGGTTCTAATAAATTAAGATCATTTTTTAAACAATAAGCCCAAGTTTTCCTAGGTCTACCTCTGCTTGTTGGATATATATTTGCAAAAAGGTGTAATGAGAGAAGAAACAAAGGCATTAATTTCAGTTCATGAAATAAAATCAAAAAAGATAAATTGAAGACTGGATTAATACCAAATCTTCACAAAATTTTCATTAAAGGTGTTCATTCAAATGTGTTTTATAATTTTATAATCTTGACTTTCTAATAGTTAATTTTTAAAGGCTCCTGCAGAAAACCATTCAATATTTGACTTATTATTACTATATCGCCTAATTTAAATTACGTGGACCCCATCTTCACATAATGGTAAACTTATAATGTCATAATTTGAGGCCAATTTTTTGTGTGAATAATTTCATAAAAAACTTGCAAATGACTAACATGATACATGACAAGAGAATGACAAAAATACTAATGTGCCCTAATGGACATAAATGAAGGCAGTATAACTACTTCCTAAGGAAATAAATAAAGCAAACAAAAACTTAGAACAGACAAAATACACAGATATAATGTAAACATAATCAGATAATATCTTTAAAGAGATCTGACAAGATAGATAAAATTTAAATTCCAATTTTATTTCTAAGGCATTCCCAATGAATATATCATTTAAAATGTTAACATAATTTAACTTTTTCATAAGAATTTTTATGCATTTGTGAACGCCGATGGTGTAAGAAAAGTAGAATCCAATGGATAAAAGGCTAAAAATTAAACTTAAATGAATGCACCATATGTGAATGCAAGTATTAATATAAATAGATTAAGCAAAACTAGGTCACAATTTACTTGCAAACTCAAGTTGAAATCAATTTAAGCTTTGGAACTCCAATTCTTTTAAAGAGTAGTGATTAAGTGCGACAACCAACAACAGCCACAACAAATATAAAACAAATAATCAGAACAGAGAATGAAATAATAACATCGAAATTTAAACAAAGGGGAAAAGATCAAATTGTTCCTGGGCTTTGTAATGGGGCTATTTTAGTCCAAAGTAAAAATGTACTCCATGAGTTCATTACTCTATTTGATTAATTCCCCTATTTGATTAATTCATATCGGATTGATTAATTCGTCGATATAGTCCAAAACAATTCCTAGATATAATTCCTCTATTTGATTAATTCCTCGATATAGTCCAAAACAATTCCTCTATTTGATTAATTCATATCAGATTGAGAAATCAAAAGACTAATCTGCAATGAATTTCATGATTCATGAGACTAAATTGAACACATTAAATAAATTACGACTAAAAAAAAACCCATAAATAATCCAGTGAACAATACCGTTTTCTATTTACACAAATGATGGTCTAAATTGACCTTCTGTTGATCTGATAATTTCTATTTACACAAATGATGGTCTAAATTGACCTTTTGTTGATCCGTTAAACCGAACAATAGCAAAACAATGACAAAAATTGGTTCAAACAATAAGAAGAATGCTGAAAAAGCAAGAATAAAATAGAAAGCACGAGTTTACAATTAACACAACAAATCTTGATTGGAGTCTAGACACTAATGTGGCAGCACAAAGGCAGAAAGATTGTGCTATTCAAGAGAAAAAAGCAAAGAAAAAAAAAGTGTTTCTAGAAAATAGAAAAACATGAAAATGAATTTATAGCAAAAAAAAGTTTGACGATGATCCAAGCAAATACAAAATTATAATTGGAATATCAATCGACCTTCAAATTATATATAAGAGGAGCCTAAACGCCAAGGGTAGCAAGAAAACAAAATCAAAGAATTTATGTATTCCAATTTCAACTCCAAAATTAAAAAAATAGCTACCTTTTATAGAATCCAAAAGGCCTTTGAACTTCACAATATTTGATAGCCAAAAAATAGGAAGCAAAGGGAGGGGAGTAGTGAAGAAAGAACGAGATGATAAAGTAGCGTTTTATTACAAAAAAAGATAGAAGAAAAATGGAAAGCATTTAATGCAAGAAATAGGTTCTAAAGCCGTTCAAATAGAGGTATCAATAATGGCGAAATCTTAAAATATTATAAGGAAAGCAAGAAGCAACTGGTTTAAATAAAAAGCAAGGGTGGCTAACACAAAAGGAGAAAATACAAGGCAAAATCTAAAACCATGATAATCTGTCAACCCAGCACTCTCAATATCCATTACACGTTAGAGACCCAAAATACAATATATCCTCCCTACAATCCTCTCAAAAATAAAATATATAATAAAATTAAAAAAAGATACAGTGACTGTTGACAAAGTCCAAATGGATGATGATGTCAATGATTCTAAATCACGAGCTTTACATCACAAAAAACAAAGAAGCAACATAAAATTGATTATACTTTGACCAATCATCATACAAATAACATCAAAGGATAACATATTAAGAATTACCTTATCAATTTGTTCAATTCACTTGTCAACTGCGATAGGCATGATTTGATCAATTTTTAACTTTTAATCACCTTTTTTTCTTAATTTTACATGTCACCAAACTATTGCAATCTCTAAGTATAACTAGCCAGTCTGCCCAGTTAATTGAAGGAGCGTTAATTGAAGGAGAGTATAACGCCGCATAGTTAATCATAAATGAGGTTCAAAACATGTCCATAGCAGTGAACACAGGAAATGGTTAACTGAAATAATAGCATTGAAGCTGCAGCGTAAACAACATAAAAACAGGTGCTCACATTTTCCAATATCAGGTCAGCCATATTTAGCATGAAGGTACATCCAATAGCAACAACAACAACAAGCCTTTATCCTAATAAGTGAGGTCGGCTACATGAATCCTTTTTCTCCATTGTGTCCTATTTAGTGCCATATTTTCATTTAATTCTAATAGATTAAGCTCATTTTTTTATACAGTATGTCCAAGTTTTTTTAGGACTACCTGTGTTTTTATTAACATTGTTCAAAGCTAAAACATCTACTCTCCTTAACGGATCATTAGATGGTCGACGTTTAATGTGATCAAACCATCTAAAACGACTCTCTTTAATTCTGTCTGCCATCGGAGCTAAACCAACCCTATCACGAATATATTCATTTCGCATTTTGTCCCTAAGTGTCAAAGCCACTCATCGACCTAAACATTCTTCTCTCAGCAAAACTAAACTTTATTTTATGCTTCTCTTTTAAAGGCCAACATTCTGCGCCATAGACCATTGTAGGTCTCACCACCATCTTATAAAACTTTCCTTTCAGTTTAAGCGGTATTTTTTTATCACGCGGTAGGCCCGAAGCATTCCTCCACTTCAACCAACCAACTTGAATTCTACCAATAACATCCCCATCTATATCACCATCACTCTAAACAATAGACCCGAGATATCTAAAATGTTCACACCTTTAAATGATTTGATCACACATAATTACAACTCTGTCACTAGAGCCACTGTACAACTAATTACATTCCATGTATTCAGTTTTAGTTCTACTTAAACGAAGGCCTTTAGACTCCAATGTACATTACATTCCATGTATTCAATTTTAGTTCTACTCAAATGAAGGCCTTTAGACTCCAATGTAGAATTTAATAATTCAAGTTTTTCCTGAACCCAATCACTGGTCTTATCCACAAGAAGGATATCATCAGGGAAAAACATACACCAAGGTACATCCTCCTATAAATGTCCACTAAGAGCATTCATAACTAAAGCAAAAGGACATGGGTTAAAGCCAATCCCTGATGTGATCCAACTGCAATAGAAAAATATTTGTTCAATCCTCCTTCTGTTCGAACACAATAGGAAAATACTTGTTCAATCCTCCTTCTGTTCGAACACAAGTTATAGCTCTAGTATACATATCTTTAATGACTTGAATATAAGTCATATAAACACCTTTCTTCTCTAGAACTCATTAAATGACTTCTCTTGGAATCTTATCGTAAGCTTTTTCTAAATCAATAAAAAATATATGTAGATCCTCCTTATTCTCTCTATACTTCTCCATCAAAACTCTCAATACATGAAGGTATATCCAACAAAGAATTGTTTTTACAAAAACTGAACTTCAAGCATAAAAATCACATATTTTGGACTAATTATGATGAACATCACAATCATAGTATTATCAAGAGCTTATTTTTTAAATAAAATGAATAATGGTACACAAGGATAATCTAAGCAAAAAGATAAAGATAATAAAAATACCTACCAGAGTTTGAATTCAAAGTGCTTTCACAAATAGCAGCGGTAACCAGAAGTATTGCCATGGAATTCTTAAATGTATCAGAGTTAAGATGACAAGGCCAGCTCATTAAAAAAGTGCACAAGAACTTGGCTTCTAATAGAGATAACATGAAGAAATATCGAGCAAAGACCATGTTGGGTAATGTGGAGACCCGGTCCACCACAATTTAATTAGTCTCCTAATTAAGAATCTCACCTACCGCCCACCTACCGTCCAACTACCACATCTCACCTACCTCCCACCTACATCCAACCTACAGCTCTCATAGTTTCTATAAATATTCTATTTTGGCTTAAAGGAGAAGCCACAAGTCAAGCAACATCAAGCCAAGTCCTCTTGAGAGCTAAAAGAAAAAGAGGAAGAGAAAAATAAAAAGAGAGGAAGGAAGAAAATAAAATAGAGATTTTATTATAAACATCGATGCGCTCAACGGTATAATTCTTCGAAAAAATAAAATCCTCTGCAGCTCCATGGACGTAGGCAAATTTGTTGAACCACATAAATCTGTGTCACTCTGGGTTTTTTTTTTGCATGCAATTTTTCTCATTCTATTTTTCTTTTTATTGCCGTTATTTTTCACAACAATTGGTATCAGAGCTTTGGTGTGAATCTAAGGAAGAACGATGAGCGGAGACGAAGTGATATGACATAAATTTTGCTTACTGGAGGATTCAGATAGAGGACTACCTCTATGGGAAGAAACTTCATCTTCCATTTTTGAGAAAGCGACCAGAAAAGATGAACGAGACAGAATGGAATCTGTTGGATTGATAGGTTCTGGGGGTTATACGATTAACCCTGTCGAGATCGTTTGCTCTCAACGTCATCAAAGAGAGGATTACTACAGATCTCATGACGACTTTATCAGGTATGTATGAAAATCCATCGGCAAATAACAAGGTGCATCTGATAAAAAAGTTATTCAAGTTGAAGATGACGGAAGGTGTGTCGGTTGCTCAACACCTAAATGATTTCAACACTATCACAAATCAGTTGTCGACTATTAAAATTGATTTTGATGATGAGATACGTGCGCTGATATTGTTGGCATCATTGTCAAATAGCTGAGAAATCATGAGAATGACAGTTAGTAATTCTGTAGGTAAATCTAAGCTGAAATATGATGATATTCGTGATTTGATTTTGGCTGAGGAGGTGCGCAGGAAGGATGCTGGCGAGGTCTCATGTTCAAGTTCTGCGTTGAATGTTGATTCCAGAGGGAGATCACATGACGGGAACTCAAACAGAGGAAGATCAAAATAAAAATTTAGTCAACAGACAACCTGCTAGAATTGTGGCAAGACTGTCCACATAAAAAGGAACTGCATGAATCTTAAGAAGGAGAATTATGGTGCTAATATTGTAACTGAAGAAATACAGGATGCACTATTACTAGCAGTTCACAGTTCTGTTGATGACTGGATATTGGATTCAGAGGATTCCTTTCATACATCTTCCCGTCGGGAGTTAATGTGAAATTATGTTGTACGTAACTTTGAGAAGGTATATCTGGCTGATGGAAAAGCTCTGAATGTGATGGGAACGAGGGACGTTGATATTGCACTCCCTGACAAGTGCAAATGGAGTTTGCAAATGGTCAGACACGTTCCTGAGTTAAAGAAAAAATTCATCTTTGTTGGGCAACTCAATGAGGGTGGTCATTTGGTGGTGTTCTCAGATAGTACATGTAAGGTTACCAAAGGAGCATTAGTACTAGCTCCGGGTAAGAAAACTAACACACTATATATAATTACAAATTTACTCGGGCAAAGACACATGAGTCAGAGATGCATTATGGGGGAGCAGAAAAATGTTATATTCCTGAAAAATGGTAGAGTGCTAAAAGCAAGAAAACCGGACATTGTACAGACAAATGGTGGAGAGCCACAGAGTTATGAAAAAATCTTGCAAAATGAGAATTTGAGCAAATGGGAGTTGACCAAGGAGGAGACAGATTCCCTGCCAGGGAATCTGACTTGGGAGCTGGTAGAACTTTTACAAAGAAAGAAGAAATTGCACATCAAGTGAGTGTACCAGGTGAATACTGCGTTTGGTGGCAGTAAGAGGTACAAGGCTGGACTTGTTGAAAAGGGCGTTCAACAGAGGTAGGATATTGCTCATGTAGTGGGAGTTGTAAGTAGAAACAAAAGTAACCCAGAAAAGAGCTTTGCAGTACAAGGCTACGTTGAAGATGATATTTCAACTGAGGGTGTTACTCATGAGAAGCTGAAGTTTTGTTCAACTTAAGCTGGTCTTCTGGCATGAAGACAGGGCTTTGAGTTACAGAGGTGGTGGATATCATGTTTGAGGAAAAGTTCGGTACAACTAGTAGATAATGCAGCCAGTAGGTAGTGCAGTTAGTGTCCCAGTCTCCAAGTGGAAGAATTGTTGGATAATATGGAGACCCGATCCACCACAATTTAATTAGTCTCCTAATTAAGAATCTCACCTACCACAAACCACTCACCTACCTCCCACCTACCGCTCACTTACCTCCCACCTGCCGCTCTCATGGTTTCTATAAATAGCCTCTTTTGGCTTAAAAGAGAAGCCATAAGCCAACCAAAACCAAACCAAGTCCTCTTGAGAGCTAAGAGAAAGAGAGAAAGAGAGAAATGAAGAGAAGAAAATAGAGATTTTCTTGTAAACGTCAAGACGCTTGATAGTGTAATTCCTCGAAGAAATAAAATCTTTTGCAGCTCCGTGGACGTAGGTAAATTTGCCGAACCATGTAAATCTGTGTTGCTCTGGTTTTTTTTTTTCTGCGTGCAATTTTTTTTGTTTCATTTTGTTTTATTGTCATTGTTTTTCACAACAGACCATACAAGAGACAGTAAGAATTTATTATCATTATGGATTCAGTTGCAGAGAAGAAATTTGTGAATCTGTGATCTCTCTCTTGAAGACTTCTCAATTTTTTCTTCTTTGCAAAGGGTTTATCTATACCTTGTCATTTGATTATTTTTCAGTTCATTTATCTGTAAATAACAGGAAGAAATATGATGTACGAAATATACAAGAGCAAGAGAAAGTTCATTATTTTTAGAGCTTTAGGTACAAAGAATAAGTTGGTGAATCTGTGATTTCTCTCTTCTAGATTGAATCTTTTCAATTTTTTTTCTTCTTTGTTTAGTGTTTTTCTATACCATGTCATATCAATTTTATCAGTTCATTAATCTGTATGAGATATCTTGTAATGCCAATATCAAGGCACTGCATGCAAGCTAACATATCGGAAGCAGCAACAATAATTAAACTGACCTCGCAGTAAGTTAGGAAACTTCATCGATTAGAAAAATATGCCAAACAAGATTAAAAATCCCAGAAAAACATCAATGGAAGAACCATTAGGAAATTTAAAGAATATCAAAGTAAATGAAAAAAGCTCACTGAAATTCCTGTCATGTAGAGG
The DNA here is from genome assembly GCA_002079205.1 of Phalaenopsis hybrid cultivar. Classification (NCBI taxonomy): domain Eukaryota; kingdom Viridiplantae; phylum Streptophyta; class Magnoliopsida; order Asparagales; family Orchidaceae; genus Phalaenopsis; species Phalaenopsis hybrid cultivar. The sequence continues at coordinate 38,172 of JXCR01146847.1, read as the reverse complement.
ATATAATTGGCCATCTATACTAACCTGGCCTTGCCGAAAATATGCTTTGGCATTGCCTTCTCTTTCACGGATGGAAAAGTCGGCATCTAACAAAGCTCCCTTCAAGTCTCCCAATTTGATCTTGCAGGCCTATAATTGGAATTTCAAAAAAAAAAAATCATAAATTAATTTTAGTGACGGGGACATCCTAAATTTCACACTAAATAAGACGCAATGGAGAAAAAGAATTCATGTAGTCGACGCTACTTAGTGGGATTAAGGTGTTTTTGTTGTTGTTGTTGTTGCTGCTGCTGTGGACATCCTAAAGCTAGAGAAGAATAAACATGCCAATAAAATTTAGAATTGAAGGCTGTGCAACAGTATAATGTCATAAGGATGAAATAATAAAAATAATTTAAAAAATAGTCTATTTAGCAATAGTCAGAGAGCTTTGTAAAGGAACATGGATAAAAAAAATCCAAGTTTCAAAGTTTAGCAGCAATAAGCACAGCTGCTTACAATCTTTATTTTCCTTGCCTGTGAGCAAAGCAAAATCTAGTAACTGAACTAATTTACCATACGTAGTAACATCCAGCATACAAGGGAAGTTACTCGAACAATCAATTCATCAAGCTTCATTAAATACAAAAATAGAATAAGGACCAACACCCTGTTATCGCTCAGTGCTACCAACAGATAAAACTAACATTGCTTTGCACAACACAAGAAAATCTCCATGCTACACTACCAGTTAAAAGCAGATCATATTAAAACATCTACATCGAGAAGCATTCTTTAGTGTTGAATCCTGATTTGTCCGTGAATCACACCCAATGAATAGAGTGTAAGACAAGAGAGAGAGAGAGAGAGAGAGAGAGGAGTAATCAACAATTTAAGATAATTATGTAACCCTTAAATCATAGAATAATCCCCTATTTATAGAAAAATGGGTACAATATGTGAAGTTACATTTGTGCTCCTGTTTTAGTGGGAATTGTAAAGGGTATTATGCGTATTTTACATATGTGAGGGTCCAAATTCCCTAGCACTCGACGACCCTCGAACCCTAATGAGGAGCTCCTATCGATAGGGCAGAGCTAGGCTTTCATGCATAAGGAAAATCATTATAATCTGATAAATAACTGGCCTTAGACGTAGACATCTTGAGGAATGGATGATATTGGTCTCACTAGTCCTTGATGATGTTCGGAAATACTATTGGATGCCTCCGATAAAATTACAAGACCTGAGGGATTAGGCTTCCTCTTGGGTTGGTTTCATTGTTGGGAATGGCTTGGAATTCCCTGCATTTCGTTTCTGGTTAAACTGCATAAGTACGAGCCACTCAGTTGTCTTGATTAGTCTTGGTATTGATGCTTCTAATCGGACTATTGGGCTTCCAAGTCTCCTATTGGTGAGCACGCCTTTGACATGCCTTATCTTGTCTACGCCAACAGATCACCTCGAGATTTGTGCTGACACTTTATTCGTTTACATATTTAGTTATTTGATTATCTTACTTTTTGGAAGTAGTGTTGTGATAAGAATAAGAGAATTTAATGCAAAAAATAGATCTTATATATGATAATTCAATAATTCAATAATTAAACTCTGTGTTTCGTGCCCAACGTTTTTATAAATAGGATGTGAAAGGTAGATACCCTTCATCTCCTTCTCAATCTTCTTCTTGCTTGGGTTGTCTGAACTCCAAGTGCCACCATAGTAAACAGAGAGGTGGCGGGTTCCAGGTTCTATGACAGAGCAGTATACCTCAAGGCCTTCAGTGAGATGAAGCCAAAGTCCCGACCGAATGGAGAAAAGAGGAAGAAGAAGTCTTAGAGAAGAAGAGGAAGACGCCTGATCCAAAGGATCAGGTGGGATCATCCGATTGGCTTCGTGATGACCAACGTAAGCATAGCTGAGTAAAGGTCGGGGGCAGATAGGTCAACCCACCTATCAATTCATAGGTTTTGCTTCCCGCCGAAACTCAAACCCTCTGCCAATTGGGTCATACAGGGAGTGACTGACACAATGGTGCCGCTTAGGGCACAAGGGACTGTCGATACTCCGCTACCAGCCATGGCGCACGAAAAAGCTACTAAGGGCGAGGTGTCATTTACCTAGTGGGATCCTTGGTACAAGGATTTTCAGTCTAGCTCAACAAATTTTCACTTTTTTTTTTTTTTTGAAATTCTTCTTTATAATGTCCTTTGGTGCAACCCACCCTATTACGGAGATCAAAACCGTCGATTCTCTTTCAGCGGGCCTTCGTACGAATTCGTCAGGGCTAACGACTGTTGTGGATCAAGGACCGAACAGAGGCGGTTGATCCCAAGGTGAGGACGAAGGAGCCAATCGTCTAAGCAGCCCCAGCAAGGCTTAAGGGTACGCAACAAACTGACCCCAAATCTCCCAGTGTCGCTAACACACCATCTGCAAGAGATGGACGATTCTTTTGCTCAAGCCACAGGGCTTCCCCAAGCCGAGAAAATGCGTGGATTACTAGCTTGTGTTGAGAAGCTGGATTGGATGGAGAGAGAGATGGCCATCCTTCATGAAGTGATGATTACCCTCGCGAGGAAACGATCGCATTTCATGCGAAGCTGCTAGCCATTCAGAAGGCATCTTCAGTGTCTTGGGTCCAAGCGGACATAGGCCGGGTGGACCACTTTAAGTTAGTGGATGAGGTTTTATTTAAGAGGCTACTTCAGCGAGGGCATGTCTTAGTTGAAGCAGCGAATGATATACCTATAAAATATTTTATCTTGGTGTAGCTTCTAATATGTATTTTGTAATTTTTAGTTCATGAAATAAAATTTTATTTTTTGTCTCAAATTATGTGTCGGCGTGACTCTTTGTCAGTGCAGTTTTGAGTGGATAATAATGCTCTTGCCCCTGCATTGCCTCAACTTCCTTCCTCAGCCTATAAATAGGTTTAAGGGTTCATTTCATCATACGACTGTTCCATTCCCTTCATCTTTGGCATTCTCGTTTCACTAAGTTCTCTCTCCCTCTTTGTTTTCTTCCAATGGCTCCTAAGTTCTCTCCAGAACTCTTTAGCGTGATTCCAACCAGCGAGACATCCACCATGACTTTGTACCAGGTGACACTTCTCCAAGAAACTTGTGTTTACGATCCGGTCGTCTGGCTCTGAGAAGTCGAAAGCAATGACAAGTTCGGGCAACCAACAAGTCTGGGGCGGATCTTATGTTATATCGATATCAATTCAAATATGGCATGCGGTTACCACTTTGTCAAGAACTCTGAATGATCTTCAACTCGTACGACGTCATTTCTACACAATTATTGTCAAACTCAAATGCAGCAATCATGACGTACGTAATTTTCTATCGGAGGATGGAGATCATATAGTCGATGGACTTGTTCAGCCATATGTTTACATTCCGGATCGATCGGCATGGATATGTTTAGTTCTCAATCGGCTATAGATTCCAACTGCTGGGGATAGAGAGCAAGAACAAAGACTAGGAAAAGTGCTTTCTAGTCGACTCATGCAATGGTAGCTGGGGGATTCGTGTCATTCTGTTTGAAGGTGTTATTAAAAAGGTTAAGTCTTTGCCCAGTCATCTTAAAGTTTACGGAGCGATAATTGAGGGCCAGCGCCTATCAACCTTCCAATATCTCGAGTCACAGGTTCTTAACGGGAGTTTTGGTCGGATAAATGGAGGTCGCTGATCGAGGAACTCTAGGTGGCCTCAGATGCCCAAGAAGTTCGTCGAGAGAAAGACGTGATAGTAGTCTCTAGCCCTAAAGCTGAAATTGTTGTCGGTCGATCGATGTCCGAGATTGTCCACGTCGAAGCTAACATAGATAGTGCAGAGTCTGTTGCTTGTCTCTTAAGCCACTTTATTGTTCAATAAGTTCCCACCAGTGAATCACTGATTATCGTGATGAAGACTAAATCTTCTCTATCAGGTGTTAGCACTTCGAACGCGCGCCGTGAAAAGTAAATTTAGACACCGAGTGTACAGGTGCTGGCAAAGCAGAAGGAGAGACCTCAAAGGAGAGAGTGAAGGTGGGGATCAACAACCCCTCGATCGGCTAAACCATCCTTCATTAATTTACAAACAAGGGGTGAGGCTAGTCATTCTTCCCCAATCACCCTGACAGAGACATGGTCAGAGTCTGATCAGGAGCTTGTATTAGTAGATCATCATTGTATCTTACTTGAGGGAAATTTAAAAGGGACTCTTGTGTAGTATGTATTAGTGCTTAAGGGATAGGGTTTCTTTTTTTCTTATGTATGCTTTGTTGGTTGATGCATTTTTTTCTTCTTGTGGTATTCCTAACGACATCTAAGGTTGTGAGAGACCTCTCGAATAGTAGACCATCACTATATCTTGCTTGTTTTCCTTTCATTATTGTAAAAGCAGCCATCGTTTGAATTTTTCCACCTATATATTATCATTTCGTCATTGATTGCTCGTTGATTTTAGTTCCGAAGCATATCAGTTTCTCACTTCTAGTCTAAGGCTCTTAATCGATCTAAGCCGAAGTGGGTCGCTGCTGAGGAGAGAGCAATTAATAGCCCCCTGATAACAATGTTTTCCTACATTCCATCGTCCGATCCCAAAGGTTCTCGTACTTTCATCACCATCTAACTACCAGAAGTCGGAAATCCCACCAATCTCTATCATTCATACTTGCAAATATTCATGTAATAGTCTATTTTTAACATCACTTGTGACATTTCTTAAAACATAATTCTTGTAAACATTCATCGGACATTTCATGTATCATATGTATCAATCATAACAAATGAATATCAGCAATCAATGATTTCATAAGTATATTCATCAAATTCAGAGCACAGTAAATCACATATATCGTAAGGGGCAATAGGTTTGCATTCATATAGTCAATGCAGGTAGTCATTCACAAAATAAAGAAAATTTTAAGTGCAACGATTTAAAAATAGAATCACATAAAAATCTAGAATTATTTATTTTTCTTAAGTTAACAAAAGATTATTTCAAATGAATTAACAGAGCAACCTTACGATGAGTTTCCACGCACTCGCCTCAAGCTAGTCGTCTCGTACAAACAACCTGGAATTCGTAAACAACTTAGGATTTCAAGAAATTGTAGTTTATCTCGTGATTTAATTAAACAAAACTCATTTACGAATTCTTACCACAAAAGGACTTCTCGGCATAAATAGTCATTCTTCGTTCCTGTTTTTTCTTTTTTCAACTTTTTCCTATTCCTTTAATTATCCCTTTACTTTGGTGATTTCGAGCAAAATGCCCTTACCAAAACCCCACAAACTAATTTCGTCCCTCTGACACATGTTTGTATCTGTTACAACTGCCGGAGATAAAAAGTGCACTATTTCGTGGTATACGTCAAATCAAAAGCGTAATGAAATGAATGTCTCAAACTGCGTGAAACAGGGTTTCCTACTCATTAAATTCATCCTAGAGCCTTGAAATGTTGTCTGTGGCACTGTCATGCACACTCCTGTAGCTTGATACCACCTGCTACAATGGCCCGATCGCAGACCTCGACTGATCCCTTATGCCGAGCAAAAAGGGAAGGAATAGCAACATTTAACATCATCCCAAGCAATTCCTAATCGTTTGATCTAATCAAGTCGCAGCATGCCGAGAAAAGTACGAGAAGGTCGATTGGCTATAATAGATAGGTGGGATCAAGGAATTTAATTAAGATTTAATTATGTTAAGCAAACTTATAACTTCCTCATTTAAAATCTTCTCATCTGCTCAAAATTTATGCATAGTGTTATATATCCAATTGATCAAATTGAAATGTAAAATTTTATAAAACTGATTCAGTTAAAATCTGATGACGTAAAATTTGGGGTTTACCTAAAATTTGAAAAATTAATTGTTACAGCGAGGATGGTTGTAGCTGAGAGACATTTGGAGCTAGTTGTGGTAGAGAGGTAGTCAGAGGCACTTGATCATTCTAAGATATTGTCGGCAAAATCAAGCTATAAAGGAAATGATGGTGTTGATGAAGACGAGCAAGAGTGTGTAGATGAACTTGCTCAACAACTTCAAACTGACATGATGGTGTTGATGAAGACGAGCAAGAGTATGTAGAAGAACAATTTTGTCGACCTAAAGAGGTCGGATTTTCAAAAATTTGCAACACTTCTCTCGAATCTGGAAGAGGACGAAGAGGCGGAAGGTTTTCAAGAAGAAGATGAGGAAGAAGAAGATGCCAAGGATGATGAATGATCTTCGAATGCTTGATTCTCCTCATTTTCCTTTACTTGTACCTTTTTTAAACATTTTATAAGGCACAGGTTTTATATAAAATAATTTTTGTAATCTTCTGCTTAAAAAAATAAAATATAAGTTTTATTGGTCGGTTAATACCTTTGCCTCACATATTCTACCTTACTGTGTTTTCTTTATATTACGATAACTTTTTGTACTGGATGTTTGTTGGTTGGTCAATTAATTTTCAGAATATACCTTTGGTTGACTCTGATGTGTTTACCACATGGCTCAAATCTAACACTTCCCGTGTCCACACAAGATTGGTTATATCGTCGCCAAGAACGGGTTGCACCTTTCGCCAAGCATATTAAGCGGATTTTATTGCCTCCTTAGCGGGGTAAATGTTGACTCATTGTTGGATGATTTTTGGGTCACTCGCTGCAGATCTTGTTGCTAATGAGTAAGGAACCACCTCCAGAACTTGACCTGTGCAGAGTTAATTGACATGGGTTTTGTTGATGCATGGGCGCTGAGAATCGATTTATATGTCTAATGTCGATCAGATGTCTTGCATCGTTGTTGATCATTTTGGATATTTTTACTGATCGGACATCTAGTGTCATTGGTTTAGAGGGTTTTACCGATCTGGCATCTTATATCATTAACAAGTTTGAAAGGTTCTTTCGATCGGTCATCTTGTGTCGTTGTTGATTTTGAAGGATTCAAGTTCCCCGAGTATTGGCGCGCACATAAACTCCTTGAGTTCCCCGAGTATTGGCGCGCACATAAACTCCTTGAGTTCCCCAAGTATTAGCCATGCACGTAAACTCCATGACTTCCCCAAGTGTTAGTTT
>JXCR01146846.1:10027-89824 GCA_002079205.1 Phalaenopsis hybrid cultivar | reverse complement strand
AAGGCATTCTTCGAAAAGCAAAAGTTCCAAAAGGACTAGTAAATTTTGTCTTTTCTTGATCCCCAGGAGCAATAGGAATTTGATGGTAATCGATATATCCATCTAAAAAACAAAAATATTTGTGCCCAACAAGTCTATCTACTATTTGGTCTAAAAACCATCTAAAAAACAAAAATTATTGTGCCCAGCAAGTCTATCTACTATTTGATCTAAAAAGGGTAAAGGGAAGTGATCTTTCCTGTGGCAGTGCTTAATTTTCTATAATCAATGCAAATACGTCACCCAGTAACTTGTCTGATATGTATTAATTCATTATTTTCTTTTGTTTCAGCAGTCACTCCTCCTTTCTTCGGAACACAATGAATAAGACTTACCCACACACTATCTGAAATAGGATATATAATTCTAGTGTCTAATCATTTCAAAATTTCCTTCTTAACTACTTCTTTCATCATCGGATTTAATCTCATTTGTGGATCAACTCTTGGTTTATATTGGTCATCTAATATAATTCTGTGCATACAGATTGAAGGACTGATTCCATTAATATCAGCTAAGGTCCAACCAAAAGCTTTCTTATATCTTTTCAATGTATTTAATTGTCTTTGCTCTTGCAGATTATTCTGAAGATATAATAACATGTAATGTAGATGAGTCTCCTAAAAATACATACTTCAAGTGGCTAGGCGGTATTTTTAACTCAAGTTTAGGTGGTTTTATATATGATGGGAATAGATTTTTTTTTGGCATTTTCCCTAATATCCAACATCTCAAATCTTTCATGAACATAATCTAATTCTTCATATTCTAATTCGTCCAAAATAACTTCCTCACTCTTTTCAAATTGTTCCTTCTCTACAAAATGTTCTTCTTCTTCAAAATGCTTTTTATCTTCAAAATGTTCTTTAAAATATTTGTTCTACAAAATGTTCTTCTCCTTCAAAATGCTTTTTGTCTTCAAAATGTTCTTTAAAATGTTTGTTCAGTAGATGTTCCATAATTTCCATGCGAAAACATTCATTGTCTCTTTCAACAGCATGGTATTTCATAGATTTCACAATGTTAAATGTCACTTATTGACATTAACTCTCATAGTTAATTCTCCTTTTTGAACATCTATCATAGTTTTTCCAGTAGCTAAAAATGATCTCCCTAAAATAATAGGTATTTCTTTATCTTTCTCTATATCTAAAACAATGAAATCCACAGGAAAGATAAATTTATCCACTTTTATTAACTCATCTTCTATAACTCCCTTAAGATATGTAACTGAACGATCCACTAACAGTAGAGTTACAGAAGTAGGTGAGACTTCACCTAATCCTAATCTTTGAAAATTGATAGAGGCATAAGATTAATGCTGGCTCCCAAATCACATAAATTTCTTCCATAAAATTTTTCATCAATAGCACATGGTATAGTGAAACTGCCAGGATCTTTTAATTTTTCAGGAAGCTTTTTCTGAATAATTGTACTACACTCTTCGCTAAGTGTAATAGTTTCATTATCCATGAACTTTCTTTTCTTGTTCAAAATAACTTTCATAAATTTCACATAATTGAGCATTTGCTCTAAAGCTTCTACGAAGGGAATATTCACTGTTAACTTCTTAAGAATTTCAAAAAATTTGGAAAATTGTTTATTCTGTTTAAGCTTCTACGAAGGGAATATTCACCGTTAACTTCTTAATAATTTCTAAAAATTTTGAAAATTGTTTATTCTCTTTATTTTGCTTCAATCTTTGAGGAAACGATGGTGGAGGTTTCTCCACAGTAATTTTCATTGGTGTAAATGGATACTATGTTCATTCTCTTTTTTTGGTATCTACTTTCTCTTTTTCAGTTTCTATTTCTTTTTGCACCCTTGTTTCGAATTCTTTTCCAATTCGTAATTGTATCACATTAATTTGTTCTTTTCCTTGATCTTTAGGATTTGGTTCCAATGTACTAGGAAAAGTTCCTAATGTTCAGTTACTAAGTGCAGTAGCGATATGCTCTAATTGGTTTTCAATATTCTTAATAGCAGTTCCTTGATTTTGTAATTGATTTCCTTGAATTTGTAATTGATTTCATTGACTCTGCAATTGTTGACCTATTTTTAATATCAGCTTATCCATAGACAACTTCTTCTCCTTAATTTGAGTATTATTGTTAAATCCCGGAGGATAAGAAGGTCCATAGTTAACATTTTCTTGGTTGGATGAATTTCCTAATGGGTTCACTGAGTTGTTTGCCCATTATTGATTTGTAGCGGAATTGTTATTCCAATTAAAATTTGGATGACTCTTCCAACCTAGGTTATAATAATTCAAATAAAGATTGTTGGATCTATTAATAGCATTTAAGGTCTCATATGAAGGTTGAGCATCCACAAATTGCCCAGATGAATTCTCTTCCATCATAGGAAGCGTTGGAGAATAATTCATCCCATAATGATCTAAAATGAATTCTCTTCCATCATAGTAGGTGTTGGAGAATAATTCATTACATAATGATCTAATTTCTTCTTCCATCATAGGAGGTGTTGAAGAATAATTCATCCCATAATGATCTAATTTCCTTGATATTACTTCCATCATAGGAGGTGTTGAAGAATAATTCATCCCATAATGATCTAATTTCTTTGATATTGTGTTGGAGAATAATTCATCCCATAATGATCTAATTTCTTTGATATTGCAGCAATCTACGAAGCACATAATGATCTAATTTCTTTGATATTGCAGCAATCTGCGAAGCTAACATAGTTATTGCATCAGAATCATGGATACTAGCTATTCTTTTAGGATTTACCCGCTCAGAGGGTCCTTGAAAATTGTTGGTAGTCATCTCTTCTATTAATGAATAAGCCTTATCAAAAGGTTTTGACATTAAAGAACCATTAGCCGCAGCATCAATAATCGATCTAAGAGATCTTACTAATCCATTATTAAAAGTTTGAATTATCAACCAATGTGGTAAAGAATGATGAGGGCACTTCCTAAGAAGATCTTTAAATCTCTCCCAAGATTCATATATTGACTCTCCATAAATCTGACATAACGATATTATCTCATTTTTAAGTTTAGCAGTTTTGGATGGAGGGAAATATTTGGATAGAAATTTCTGTGAAAGTTTTCCCCAAGTTCTAATAGATCCCGGTGCTAACAAATTTAACCACATCTTAGCCCTATCCCTCAGTGCAAAAGGAAAAAGTTTAAGTCTCACAACATCGTTTGAGACTTTGTCATATTTAAAAGTAGCACACAGTTTTAAAAACTAGCAAGGTGTAAGTTCGGATCTTCATTTGGTGTACCTCCGAATTGATTGTTTTAAACCATTTGGATAATAGCTACATCAGGATTTTGGATAGATAAGTGAATTTCATCTACTGTAGGATTTGGATAATCTCTTAGGGGTCTAGGTTGGTGTTCATTTTCTATTCCTTGATTGTTCAGGTTATTTTTCATTGTATCAAAATTTCTAGGTTCTCTTCTTAATCTTCTCATCCTTCTAACAGTGCATTCTAATTCTGAATCGTAGGGTATAAGATTTTCAGGTCCAAATTTATGCATACAATTTGAAATCAGTACTAAGTAATATAATTAACTAAATATAAAAGTAAGTTGCAATTCAAGTAAAAATTTTCTAATAATCCTAATTTGTCCGTTACTCTGATCGTGATTTGACTCACTCACTCAATCACTCCCAGGCAACGACGCCAAAAACTTTACAGTGACTTTTTATATGCAATAAAATATAACATAAATATGCACGTAATAAATATTCAATAATTGTAAAGTCAAACTTAAAAATACAAGATAAATATGGACTTAATAAATATTCAATAATTGTAAAGTCACACTTATCAACGTATAGATTCGATAAAGATGGATGTATAAAATATTTAATAATTGTAAAGTCACACTTATCAACGCAAGTATACGTATCACTCAAGTAATATAGGGCTCTAATAGAGTGTAAAGTCACACTTAATATGTTTGATTTAATAAAGATGTATATATATATAATATTCAATAATGTTAAAGTCAAATTTGTCAACACAATTATACATATCGCTCAAGTAATATAGGGCTCTAATGGAGTCCTAGATATCAATCCCACAGGGAGTAGTTTAGAATTATGGACTAAGACCTATACGTATCGCTCAAGTAATATATGGCTCTAATGGAGTCCTAGATATCGATCCCACAGGGAGTAGTTTAGAGTTACAAACTAAGATTTTAGAAAAGTAATTCTTTAATCACAGGGAGTAAGATTAGAACTACGAACTAAGATTTTAGAAAAGCAATACTTTAATCGCAACAATGAAGTTCAATTTTGGCTTATCTGTCACTAATAGGCAATTGAAATAAATATGTAATTTTAATAACTCTTAAATAACTCTAGAACTACAAACTAAGATTTTAGAAAAAGCAATACTTAATCGCAACAATGGAATTCAATTTGCTTATGACTACAAACTAAGATTTTAGAAAAGCAATACTTAATCACAACAATATAATTCAAATTGCTTATCTATCACTAATAGGCAATTGAAATAAATAGGTAATTTTAATAACTATTAAATAACTAATGATACTGAGAAGGGTTTAATTGTGATATTCAATATATAAGAAAACATTTTTCTTCTTGTCAAGAAATCATAGTGAATGGATAAAATGAATTAGTTCAAATTATATTGTGCCAAATAGGAGCATACCTATTTTTTACCCTTTGGTCCAGGCATAAAGAACGTTGACTAATCCTACGCTTGTTTACTGAATCTGCGGCTAGGATGGGAGGATACCAGCTCTCACTTCAGAGCTCCTTCGTTCCCCTCACCTAAGGGCTAACATCTACACTTCAGCACCCAAACAATAGGACCGAATTAGAGATTTTAGTCTGTCACTCTAAAATCTTCAATTCTAAACCCGCTAATATTATTTTCCTATTTATTTGCACCCAACTTCAGTCACTCTAAAATCTCCAATTCTACGCCCGATAATATTATTTCCTTATTTATTTTCACCCAACTTCCAATGCAATCTCCAATTCTACGCCCGATAATATTATTTTCCTATTTATTTGCACCCAACTTCCAAGGTTTCCAAATCTATGCCCGATAATATTATTTCCCTATTTATTTGCACCCAACTTCCAAGGGCTTAACCTCCCTAAATCTTGGATGTAATCTTCACTTTAGTTGTAAAACTCAACATATTTTAACAAATTACTCCCTGAATCTTGGATGTAATCTTCACTTTAGTTGTAAAACTCAACATATTTTAACAAATTTATTGGCCAGATTGAAGATCTTCACTTTAGTTGTAAAACTCAACATATTTTAACAAATCAATTGGTCAGATTGAAAGAATTAAGATCAAAGTGAAAAGATCATCACAATTTCTTAAACATTTTCATGGCTTCACCAATTATACCAATTCAAATCACCATTTCACAAATCTCAAGACAAGGAGAAAGACAGAGAAAACTACTCGTCACCAATTAAAATCACCATTTCACAAATCTCGAAACATTTTCATGGCTTCACCAATTCAAATCACCATTTCACAAATCTCGGGACAAGGAGAAAGACAGAGAAAACTACTCAGAATCATGGGGAAAACACAACAAAACTCGAAATTCATATATAAAATCAAAGTCATACAAACTACATCAAGTAAATAACTTATCTCTCATGGGGAAAACACAACAAAACTCAGAATTCATATATAAAATCAAAGTCATACAAACTACAAAGGGGAAAACACAACAAAACTCGGAATTCATATATAAAATCAAAGTCATACAAACTACAACAAGTCACTATTTCACAAATCTCAAGACAAGGAGAAAGACAATCACCATTTCACAAATCTTGAGACAAGGAGAAAGACGGAGAAAACTACTCAGATCTCATGGAATCACCATTTCACAGCTCAAGACAAGAGAAAGACAGAGAAAATTACTCAGATCTCATGGGCCACAAATCTCAAGAAAAGGAGAAAGACAGAGAAAACTACTCAGATCTCATGAGGAAAACACAATTTCACAAATCTTGAGACAAGGAGAAAGATAAAGAAAACTACTCAGATCTCATGAAAACTTGAAATTCATATATAAAATCAAAGTCATACAAACTACAACAAGTAAATAACTTATCCAATCACCATTTCACAAATCTCGACACAAGGAGAAAGACAGAGAAAACTACTCAGATCTCATGGGAAAAACACAACAAAACTAAAGACAAGGAGAATATAGAAAACTACTCAGATCCATGGGGAAAACACAACAAAACTCAAAATTCATATATAAAATCAAAGTCATACAAACTACGACAAGTAAATAACTTCTCTCTAGTTTCTCCCCAAGAATACTCCTCAAAGTTCCTCTGAATCTCTTCCTTTCTTTACAACACACAGAATTCCTCTTTGAAGCTAAAATCAAAGTCATACAAACTACAACAAGTAAATAACTTATCTCTAATTTCTCCCCATGAACACTCCTCAAAGTTCCTCTGAATCTCTTCCTTTCTTTACAGCACACAAAATTCCTCTTTGAAGTAGCAAGGAAGTTCCTCTGAATCTCTTCCTTTCTTTACAACACACAGAATTCCTCTTCGAAGTAGCAAGGAGAGCACACAGAATTCCTCTTCGAAGTAGCAAGGAGGAAGAAATCTCTCACTTTCCCTCCACTCTCACAATCTCTCAAAAAATTCCTCACAATTTTAGACACTCTAGTAAATTCTCTATACACTAATGACACCTCTCTAACTTCCAGGACCTCTCTAATTTTCAGCCAAAATATTCTTTTAAAGTTGTGGTTGAGCTTTCCCAAGAGTTTCCTAAGCATCCCTTCAAAATTTGGCCTCATCCAAAGCTTGAGTAGGCATAACCGTCGATCTCGCCGTCGGCGGGGTCGAGGGCGTCGTCGGTAGCCTAGTTCAAATTTCCACATTTTGGTTATATTTTTAGTTGCTCATTTTTGCATCTTTTTGCTCCAATGACCCTAATTCATCATTCCTGCAACAAAACATACAAAATACCTTTCTTTAAAGTACAATATCATTAAAAACAGTATAAAATAGGTATGAAAATCTCAACATATTTTTCTTGGGTCACTTATCATCCTCAAACTAGTGGTCTAACAGAGATATCAAATCCTGAAATTAAACAAATATTAGAAAAAGTTGTAAATCCTTATAAATTGGATTAATCTGATAGATTAGATAATGCATTATGAGCATACAAAACTGCTTATAAGACTCCCATAGGAATATTCCCATATAGACTTATTTTTGGAAGAGAAACATGCCACTTACCAGTAGAATTGACATAAAGCATTTTAGGCTATTAAAGAATTTAATTTTAATTTAAAGGATGTTGGTGAGAAAATGCATAAAGCATTTTGGGCTATTAAGGAATTTAATTTTAATTTAAAGGATGCTGGTGAGAAAATATTATTGCAACTCAATGAACTTGAGGAGATTATAAATGAAGCATATGATAATGCAAAACTCTAAAAAGAGAAAATGAAACTATGGCATGATCGGAAGATTATTCAAAAGAAGTTTGAACCTAGACATGAAGTTTTATTATATAATACAAGATTGAGATTATTTCCAGGAAAACTGAAATCCAGATGGTTAGGACCATTTAAAGTGATTAAAGTTTATCATTACGGAACTATTGTTGTTAAAAATCCTAACACTGGAATTTAATTAGCCTTTGATTAATCTTAAAATTTAATTAATCCTAACACTGGAATATTAATCATTTACCCTTTGATTAGTCCTAAAATTTAATTAGGGCATCAAAACCCTAAAATTATCATTTTGCCCCTAGGGCCTTTTCACTTCATAACTCATTAGATTCAACTCAAATCAATTTTGAAATTTTTAAGATACCCCACTCATGGGTAATTTAAAATATGAGAGGTGAAATTATGATTTGGTGTTTTTTATTTAATTTTAATAATTATTTTTATTCAAAAATAAAGATTTTCAATGTTAACTTATTTAATTAATCAAGACAAAGCTTTTAACTATTGGAGGTTCACTTAGACCAGAGGACCATTTGGACCAAATTTCATGATTTTTTGAGTTATATTTTAATTATTATAATTATTTATTAATTTAAGTGATTAATTAAATAAAAAATATATTTTAATTTCAAAAATTACTTTTTATATTTTTATTAAATCTCGCTAAATACAGAGAACTCACATAAATAAATTTTTTATTTTTGTGGATTTTATGTTTTTTATTATAATTATTTTAATGAAAATTAAGGAAAATATATTTTTTGTATTTAAAAATACATAACTGCACTAAAAAAATTAGGAAAATATTTTAAAGGGTTCTAAGTGATTAGGGAATAATTTGGAACATTTTGGAGCATTTTTTTATTTTTTTTGCAATTCTTTAATTATTTTTAATTAAAAATTAGCTAAAAAATGAACTATTTATTTTAATGTCAACTTTATTTTTCTTAGGTGTCCCTAATAACAATGAACACTTAAAACTACTTTTCATAATTTTCCTAATTTTATTTTATTTATTATAATTATTTTAATGCAAAAATCTTGTTTACCTTGAAAAATAGAGTTTGATATTAGATATATTTCAAATTGGTTTAAAATTTATCGAGAGGGTTAAAATGATCACTATTTACAGTGTGGAACTATTTTTATAATTTTTGGGCTATATTATATTTATTTAAAATTTTATGACTTTTAATGATTTAATTAGCCATGATAATATACATAATTATTCAAACTTCTCTTAAATTTTTCCTAGAGTCCTCTGCCATAGGGAATGTACCAAAATAAATCCTATTTTGTTCTAATTTTTATTTTAATTATATAACTATTTTAAACATAAATAGGGACTTCACCTTGAAAATTAGGGGTTTTATAGTTAAAGGTGTTCTCTTACTTTGAAAAAAATCAGAAAGCACTCCTAATCTCATGAGGAATAAACCCTCCAAATTTCAAGTCATGGTGATTAATATTTTATTAAATATAATTAAACCACTCTCTTGAGTATTTATTTAATTAAAAATAAGAAACATGGTAAATATTTTTTTTTGTTCATAAATTTTTACTTTGTTCATTGAGTAGGTGTGACTTTTTATTTTATTTTTTTAAATTTATATATCAAGTTATGGATTTTTTAAGATTCTGAATTTAATTAAATAAAAATGCCCTTTTTTTCTACTTATCCACTCGGCGGCCAACTCATCCTGGGCGGCTCTGAAGCTCCAAGCGGCGTGCTCCCATTTGATACTGCATTCCGCGTCAGCAACTCGGCCCGCACTTTATGAACAGATCCCTCGTCTGACTCCTCCTTCGTCATTGGATCAATACACACGCGAATGAACGACATCCGTTCATCATCCTCATCTAACATAAAATGAGAGCCATCCACACTAAAACGCTTCGATCTCGCTCGATACTCATCCAAATCACATGTAGTTTGTTCCTATAGCTTCATCTAGTCGAGACAAACATATGCATATGGCCAAATGCATTTGAAAATGAACTTTTCTTCATAATTAATGAAACCGAGCGTAAAATTAGGGATTTTGAAATATAATTTTGCTCAAGAGGTGAGACCTCGATTGGGTGCTTGTGGAAGCTTCAGTAGAGTCTAAAAAAAACTCCTCGAAGTATTACTTTCCTCTAGTATGAAATGTGAGTAGGACATCGACCAATAGGTGGTATCAATTGGGTTGAAATTGGGAGGTTATGAAGTTCAATTTAGAGAAATTTGGATTTTGTGTTAAAATTTGGGACTTTGGTTTGGATTGGATTTAGGCTAGGTTTGAGTTTGTGAATAGGCTAATTGAGGGTTCAATTTGGTCTAGGGGAATGTTATGAAGAGTTTAGGAAGTGAATTTGGTGGAATTGAATGGGCTAGGGAGTTTAATTTAGTGGAATTTTAAAATTATGCAAATTTTGGGGCATTTGGATTAGGCTTGAGATTTGGAATAGAAATGGGACTCAATTGGGATAGAATTTAGTTTCAATTGGGTCGGGACATGATGAAATTTGATTTGGGTTTGAAATTTGGAGAGTTTGAAATCAATTTGGTGTAAATTGGGGGTGGGTTAGGGGAATTTGGGCCTTTAAGGGTAAAATTGGGATTTTGGTAAAAGTTGGTCAATTTGATCAAATTGGGTCTAATGGGTGGTTAAGATTGATTTACTAGAGGTTTAGAATGATTTGGGAGGCTTTGGGAATTTTTCGGACGTGAGGGGTATTGGTAATTTTGGCAATTTTAGGAGTATTTTTAAAATTTTAGAAATTTTACGGTTCTTTGGAAAATTTAAGTGGTTTGATATGATTTTTGGATAAAATTTAAGGAATTGCATAATTTTTGAAAATTTAGGGTTCGAGGGGTATTTTGGTAATTTGGAAAATGTTTGGGGCTAAAAGGCCAAAATTGGGGATTTTGTGTAAAATTGGGGTTTAATGGAAAAGCTAATCACAATACTACCTTTATGGTGCCATGAGACCAAGGGATCCTCATTTTGGATTCTCCATGTGCTGGTCCGAGCCATCCTAGCCAAAGGCTAAGTGTTTGGGGGACCAACCACATGAGTCTCCAAAAGAGTAGGGAACGAGGCTAAGCATGCTTGGTTTAGGATTTTAAATTGTGAGTGAAGTGAGGGGTTCAATTGTGTGTGTGCAAGACTGACTAAGACCACACCACCCAGGGCTAATCCTAAGACCAGACAGTCCTATAGGGACTCTTTCTGGGCTTCCCCATGTTAGCTTCATTTTACTAAGTGCTAGAGGATAGAACCATCATGTGGAACTCCAAGAAGAGTGAAGAAGTGTTTAGAATTTCTAATGAAGTAGGGTTTCATTACTAGTTCTCTAGAACAGTCAACAAGAAAGTCTTATGGCTAGGTCCTAGGCTTCTAAGAAAGACTATACCTCAACAAAAGTGAGGTCAACATCATGCAGATAGTTTGGTTGTTGTCTTGCTGCTGTGTACCTCCTATATAACGAGGTTACTGTTCTCCTATTTTAAGAGGTATAGTATTTAATATGCATATCAAGAAAAGAACAATAAAAGTGCAGTATATAGAAGAAGGCGATAAAATATAGCATTGTGTATATAGGTCTCTGCTACTGCTACATGGTTAGTATCATAAGACATAATATAGTTGTAGAGAATTTAAGTAAATTGCAGAAATTGAAAGTAGGAAAATCCAGTACAAAAAAGTTCAGAAAACGAGTCGTAAGAAAACACGAACAAGAAAAATCGCATAATCACATATGAAAGATCTTTTTTGTAATTTTCTAATTTTTTTTATTTATTATAATTATTTTAATCCAAAATACAATTTACTTAGAAAATAGGTTTTTAATTTTAAAAATAATTCTTCTGACCTTCAAATATTTATAAGGGCCTCTTAATGTGATTATCTACAACTTGGCCCATTCGGTGATTATTTGAATTATTTTACATTTCTTAAATTTTTAATGATTTTAATTAATTTTAAATAAAAAAATAGTAAACTTTTTAAATCTCACTTTTATTTTTTCTAAAATCCTATGACCATAGTGAATCTTCCAAACAAGATTTTATATTTTTCTGACCTCTATTTTATTTTTTATAATTTTTTGATTTAAAATAACATCAAATATTTCAAAAATTAAGACTTTTGATCATAGAGATGTTCTCTGGCCTTGAAAAAAATAGAGAAGATTCTTAGGCTCATGGAGAACAAACCTCAAAATTTAATTTAATTCAGATATTATTTAATTACCTATAATTTAATTAATCTTTGGAGTATTTAATTAATTTAAAAATAAATATAAGGCAAATATTTTTAATTTTTGGTTCATTTATTTATCCTCTGTTCACTTAGTAGAAGTGTATTTTTATTTTATTTTTATAATTTTTCTACACTAAGATATGAAATTTTCAAGTTTTTGTAATTAAATAATTTTAAAATACTCTATTTATTTACTTACTCGCGTCAGCCACCACATCAAATTTCAGCATCTCCGAAGACCACACGTCGCTATTTAATTGGTTATGCTTTACGGGTCAGCTACCATGCGTCTTCCGCGGTTCACATTCCATTGCTTCATTCAACATGATCTGGTTCGTCCGTTCGATACATGCGGAAATGGACGACATTCGTTCATCGTTCCTGATCATCCTAAACCGAGAACTGTCAGTGTTCTAGACCTAATTCTTGCTCGATTCTCAATAAAATCACACGAGATTTGTTCCTACACTTCCATCTAAGTGAGAAGAACCTATATATATGATTAAATACGTATGAAATACAAGTTCAATTCACAAAGGATGAAGCTGAGACAAAATTTAGGGATTTTGAGTTATACCTTTGCCAAAGAGGTGAGGCTTTGATTGGGTTGGTTGGAGACGATTGCCTTGAGTCCACGAAGCTCCTCGAAGTGTTGGTTTGAGCTGAGGTGTGCCCTATGTATGATTTCGGTCTGAGGGTGATTCAAGCTTTGTTAAAGACTAAGTTGGATTGCTCGAGGGAAGAGGCTTTTGAATGAGGAAACGATTTTGAGGTCTGGTGAAGCTTGTGGAATGCCTAATTTGGAGTTCGTTTTGCAAATATAATTTAATTNCCCATAAACACTCCTCGAAGTTCCTCTGAATCTCTTCCATTCTTTACAGCACACAGAATTCTTCTTTGAAGCAGCAAGGAGGAAGAAATCTCTCACTTTACCACAACTTAGACACTCTAGTAAATTCTCTATACACTAATGAAACCTCTCTAACCTTCAGGACCTCTCGGACCTCTCTAATTTTTGGCCAAAATATTCTTTTAAAGTTGTGGATGAGCTTTCCTAAGAGTTGCCAAAGCATCCCTTCAGAATTGGGCCTTATCCAAAGCTTAAGTAGGCATAACCGCCGAGCTCGCCGTCAGCGGCCTCGAGCGCGCCCTCGACGGACTTCTGAAGAATTTTTTCCTGTAGCCTCGGGAAAAACTCACTATCTGCGGGGTCAAGGGCATCGTTGGCGGCCTAGTTTAAATCTCCACATTTTGGTCATTTTCGCTCCAAATTCACACCTTTTTTCATCTTTTTGCTCCATTGACTCTGATCCATCATCCCTGCAATAAAACATCAAAAATACCTTTCTGTAAAGTGCAATATCATTAAAAATATGATAAAATAGGTATGAAAATCTGAACATATTTTCCTCTATTCAGAGTGCAAGTGAATGAACCAGCTCCAAACCAACACCCATGGTCAACCCTAAGGCTAGACAGTTCTATGTGGATTCACCTTGAGCTCCCCCATATTGACCCTACTTACTAAGTGCTAGAGGTTAGGACCAATATGTGAAACTTCAATTTGAGCAAAGAGGAGTTCAAAATTTCTAATGGTGAGGATTTCTTTTCTAGTCCTCTAGGAATAGTCAACAGAAAAGTCTTATGGCTACAACTTAGGCTACTAAAGAGAAAAACTAGACCTTAACTAAAAGTGAGTTCAACAAGTGAACCCCCAATAGGTGTGGTGTCCTGGGCAAGCACACCGCATGTATTGATGTTGACCGACGAGATCAACAAAACCAACACAGATTTCTAAGTCAACAAACCTAGAATGATGTGTAGAATTGTGTGACTTTTCTTTCCACTGGGGAGTAACAGATACTCTCGCTAGAGAACGAAAAGAGATTGCGGAGACAACCTTCGGGCAAACTGATAGTCCTAGTGAAGAATTGATTTGAATTAAATATTTGAAATTTACTTCTAATTTTGGTTTTAATTTAAAATTTTGGGGAGATATAATTATGCACAAGGAGACCAAATTGAGTGGAAAGTGCAAGTACTCACATCTAGCTTAAGAGGAAACACAAGTGCAGAGATGGGAGTAAGGCTTGAAGAGGCCTACCCCAAATGCAGGGATGAGAAAAGTGCTTGAAGAGGCCTACCCCTAATGCAGACATGAGAATAGGGCTTGAAGACGCCTACCCCAAATGCAAGGATGGGAAAAGGGATTAAAGAGGCCTACCGTGAATGCAGACATGGGAATAGAGCTTGAAGAGGCCTACCCCAAATGCAAAGACGAGAATAGGGCTTGAAGAGGCCTACCCCAAATGAAAGGATGAGAATAGGGCTTGAAGAGGCCTACCCCAAATGCAAACATGGGAATAGAGCTTGAAGAGGCCTAACCTGAATGCAAAGATGAGAATAGGGCTTGAAGAGGCTTACCCCGAATGTAAGGGTGGGAATAGGGCTTGAAGGGTCCTACCATGAATGCAGGCATGGGAATAGGGCTTGAAGAGGCCTACCCCAAATGCAAAGATGGGAATAGGGCTTGAAGAGGCCTACCCCAAATGTAGGCATGAGAACAGGGCTTCAAGAGGCCTACTACAAATGCAAGGATGGGAATAGGGCTTGAAGAGGCCTACCCAGATTGCAAAGATGGGAATTGGGCTTGAAGAGGCCTACCCTGAATGCAGGCATGTGAATAGGGCTTGAAGAAGCCTACCTTAAATGCAAAGTTGGGAATTGGGTTTGAAGAGGCTTACCCCAAATGCAGACAGGGGAAGGCCTACCCCGAATGCAAAGATGGGAATCAGAATTTAGGTACTGACCCTGAAAATATCATGAAAATAGTGTAGAGGATTTGTAATGTTGAGTTCATAAATATGTGACATGTGAAGATTGACATTGGTGAGTAAAATTTGTGAAGTTCTGTGAAATTTTGTAGAGAGTGAAACTCTGGAAGATGTGAAGAAGTTGGTGCATATAAGAATAATCATGCTGCGCAAGCAAAGAGTAACAAACCTCAAACTTGAGAGAAACAGACTCAAGCAAATTTATTTTTTTTCTTGTTGTTTTTATCACATTTAATTATAAAAGTACATTTTTTTAAAAGACTTAATTTTCATTGGTTGATTTATTTTTCAAAAATGACATTTTATTCAAATTTCATTATCATTATGTTTTTATTATTTTTTTCTTTGTTCATTCAAGAAACAGACTGCATTCTGAAATAAATTTCATTAATCTACTCAAAAGAGGTGTTACAGACTCAATACATGCTGAAAGCATCAAAAGTACATCTGAGACATCTCATGTTGAATACATATCATATACGCTTCTCTGACACAATATAAAAGGTGACAAAAATTATTTATCTGTCCTCTGCAGGACAAGCTCCTGATCAAGCTGACCTACTAAGTCACGCTATAGGATACGAATTGCCTTTACGTGCATTTAGAGGTGCAACCCTCTCATAGCTCGTGTGGGCATAGCTCCTCTAGCTCCGGATCTGGTCGGAATCTGTATGACATCTTCTTGTTGTCCATCCTTTTGAAAGTCACAGACACTCTACGGTGTCGTACTTCTGGGATGCAGTGCTTGGCAAGGTCTGCTCCATTCCCTTTGAGAATTAGCACTGAGACTATAGGTAGTGGAATTTCAACGGATCCCCTGAAATCCCCGAGGCCAATAACATTGATTTCTTTTCCAAATAGCATATAGCTCTTGGTCATGAAGGAGACCGTGCAGAATGGTCTCACGAAAGCATGATGGTCTATGTGCGGGGGAATGCAATCTCCTTCATTGTAGATATTGATGATACAACTGTTTGGAATGCAATCAGCAGATAATATACTCCATCTAACCATTCTCTTGATCATTTGTTTTATCACAGAGGGCATGGGGTCCACCTCATCATTTCTTAAGATACCTGGGAGATTCCCTTGTCTATCTTTAGTGAAATTATAGCAGCCGCCGCATTGGATGGTGATCTTGCCTTTTCCTCTCATCCATTTTGGTGGATCAGAATAAGTTCTTTCCATCAGCAAGCCAGCCAAACCCTTGTCCTTTAAATCAAATATAAAGTCTAGGATTCTTCTTTCATCACTTTCAGAGAAGATTTCAATGTACAACTCCAGGCCTTCCATAATATTGACAATATTTCCTCGACTTCCTTTGTAAAATTTGAATTCTCTCCTCTTAACTTTGTTCATTCTTTCCATATCTGCTGTGGGGATCCTTTGAGATCATTGAGGTGGCTTTACCATCTCCACATCTGCAGTATATCATGTCTGACTTGGTTGTACAGGTAATGGAATGTATGACTTGGTATCTGAGTAAGCGGTCTCCGGGCGACCCATTTCGGTAGCTACGGATTCTTCAAATGCACTGTAGTGGTCTAAGTGTAGAACATTGCACGTTGGACACTCCAAAAATACCCTTCCTATTGATGACTGAATAGAAACTTTGATGTTTCACATTAGGCAACCCTTGTGACAATCCTCTGGTACTTCAAATTGTACTTGTTCCCTAGGGAATTCAGACTCATCCTCCATAGAGGGCAGACTGGTGGAAGTTTCCCTCATGAAAGGGTCACAGATCTTCCCCTTATGAATCAAGGTGATTAAATTCTCCACCCCTTCCAGGCATCTTCTTTCTTCACATAGAAAAGCTCTGTGTCTGCGACGATTGACATTCCGACGTTGAGTTCTTCTCAATGGTGGATCTGGTAGTCTCTCATTGTCAGTGCTTACTAGGTTTCCGGTCTGTGTGGTTATGAAGGATGGTAAGAGACTAGTTCCATCCATTAGATTCTGTTGTGTCACCTCTTTCTTCCTTTTCAGAGAGGAGTCTTATTTTGCACCAATCCTCAAAAGCAACGGTAACCCTTCATTTTTCTTGTCGGCTAACTATGTCCATTAGGGAACCCTCATAGTTAACATTCACTTAACTAAAGTCCAGGTCAAAGTCTATGATGCTGCCTCGATGTGCCATTTCCTCATTGAGTGCGAGATTCAAGCCATCCTTGAAGGCAAAAATCAGCTTTTGTCCTGGCATTTTTTCTGTAGATGACAGGAAAAACATAAGTGCGTTGAAATTTAGTGGGAACAAGAACAAAACAAAACCTTTTTTAGATAGAAATTAATTTGTAAAGGCATAAAAGTTTTTTTTATTATTATATTAGTTAATTTTAATGAAACGTTAAAATTAAGAAAAACATAAGAGAAAAAGAATGAAGTGAGCAACTTAAAAAATTTCATTTTATTAAGATTAATCTTATACAAAATTTTGGACCTAATCACAAACACTTGGCTAAATAAGTAAACCCAGAACAATCCAGAAAAAATCTCATTTTAAACAATGCCACATTGCATAATATGTTTTCAAATATCCTCCATTGATCGGTAGCATAGGTCTTTCACCTCAGAAATATACTAGCTAGTAGACTCCTCCTGAATAGACCCTTTCTACGACAAATGATCCATTCCAAGTTGGTTCAAAATTTCCACCTATCTTACGACATGCAAGAATAGACCTTTTGAGAATGAGTACGAGATCACCAACTTTGAACGTTCTTGGGTGGACCAAGTTGTCATGAGCTTGTACCATCCTTCCTTGGTAAAGTTCCAAATTATGTTGCACTTCTAGTTGCTTTTCCTTTAGACTTTCCAGTTCTTCAAGCCTGAGTTTTGCACTTTCTTCTATTGTGAGCTAGTTGGTGACAGTGAATCTGAGAGACAGTGTCGAGATGTCTAGCAGTAGTAAAACCTCAAACCCGTATACGAGCGCGTAGGGTGTACATTGAGTTGGAGTTTTGAACGTCGTCTAATAGGCCCACAAAGTTTTTAATAGTTTATTATGTAATTCTCTTTTATTTTCATCGAATGTATTCTTTAAAATTTGTATCAGTGTTTTGTTGAAGGCCTCGGTCAGGCCATTTTTCTTAAGATTGTAAATTGTAGAGTATCTTCAGTCTAGCCCATGCCTTTTTGACGAAATTGTTGATTTTAGTGCTTTTAAAGGCTATCCCATTATCAGAAATTACTTTGTGCAATACACTGAACCGGTAAACTATCTGACTTCTAAAAAATTCAAGGGAATGCTATGCTGCAACCTCTCGCAATAGCATTGCCTCTACCAATTTGAAAAAGTAATCTGTAGCGACAAGAATAAATTTGTGTTCCTTAGAAGATGGAGGATCCATCAGACCTATTATGACCGTGCCCCAACACTCGAATGGCCACGAGGCAACAGTTGGGTGTAGCACATTCCAAGGTTAGTGCAAGACCACTCGATGCACTTGACACTGGTGACACTTTCTAGATGTATACATGCAATTAGACAGCATTGCTGACCAATAATATCTGAGTCTCTTGATCTTAATTTTCATCTTTGGCCCTGACTGGTGAGCACCACACAATCGAGCATGTACTTCTTTTATAATATTTTGTGCTTCTGCTCTGCTTAGTCATTGCAGTCACATATGATCGAATGACCTTTTTGTAGAGGACATCCCCCACTAGAGCATATGACATGGCTCTTCTAGTGATGTGATATGCCTCGGACATGTCCTCTAGCAGCTTTCCAGTTTATAAATATTCCATTAATGGCTTACAGCACTCTTCATTTATATCAACAACTGCAACTGTCATTTTTTCTTCTTTTTCTAGCTTGTGTAAATTATTGAGGTCGATATGAGACAAAACATGTCTTCCTTGCACTGTAATATCATTGGAATCCTCTAGTGGACATGTCAGCTCCTTAGCAAGTCTTGCTAGAGCGTCAGCATGGGCATTATTTCTCTGAGGAATCTGGTAGAGAGTTACACTAGGAATTTGCTCCAATAACTTCATTTCGTACCGATCTTATTCTGCTAACCTTAGTTTCAACATCTTGTACTGTCAGGTGACTTGTTGAATGATAAGTTGAGAGTCACCATAGATGATGATATCAGTTATATCCATTGAGATCACCAACTCCAATCCGGTGATTAACACTTCATATTCTGCTTTGTTGTTGGTGCACGACTTTGTCAGGTGGTAGGAGAATCTCAGCATACCCTTATCTAGCGTGATGAAGATCAGACCAATTCCTACTTTTCCTGGTATAACTGTCCCAGCTCCTTTTACTTTTCTGACTGATGAAGATCAGACCGTATGAAGGGTGTGCTGTGTTGTAACCTCTCTTAACGACACTGTCACTGCTCATTTGGAGAAGTAATATGTAGTGACAAGAATAAATTTGTGTCCCTTAGAGGATGGAGGATCTATTAGACCTATTATGACTGTGCCCAAACACTCGAATGGCCACGAGACAATGGTTGGGTGTAGCACATTCCGAGGTTGGTGCAAGACCACTTCATGCACTTGGCACTGGTGACACTTTCTAGCTGTATACATGCAATCAAACATCATTGCTGACCAATAATATATGAGTTTCTTGATCATTATTTTTATCTTTGGCCCTGACTGGTGAGCACCACACAATCTGAGATGTTCTTCTTTTACAATTTTTTGTGCTTCTGCTCTGCTCAGCCATCGCAGTCACATCTGATCGAACAACCTTTTGTAGAAAACATCCCTACTAGAGCATATGACATAGCTCTTCTGGTGATGTGATATGCCTCGGACTTGTCCTCTGGTAGCTTTCTAGTTTGTAAATATTCCATTAATGGCTTATGCCAATCTTCATTGATATCAGTAACTGCAACTGTCATTTGTTCTTCTTTTTCAAGCTTGTGTAAATTATTAAGGTCGATCTGAGACAAAACGTGTCTTCCTTGCACTGAAATATCATTGGAATCCTCTGGTGGACATGTCAACTCCTTAGTAAGTCTTGCTAGAGCGTCAGCATGGGCATTATCTCTTTGAGAAATCAGGTAGAGAGTCACACTAAGAATTTGCTCCAACAGCTTCATTACATACAGATGGTATTCTGCTAACCTTGGTTTCAAAATCTTGTACTGTCTAGTGACTTGTTGAATGATAAGTTGAGAGTCACCATAGATGGTGATATTCATTATATCCATAGTGATCACCAACTCCAATTCGGTGATTAACGCTTCATTTTCTGCTTCATTGTTGGTGCACTACTCTGTCAGGTGGTAGGAGAATCTCAACATACCCTTATCTGACGTGATGAAGATCAGACCAATTCCTGCTTTGCTTGGTATAAATTTCTCTAATCCTTTATCTTTTTTGGCTGATGAAGTTTCTTTAAAGTATATCTCCCAGTGTTGTGCATTGGAGAACTCCATTTGTAATACCTGTTCATATGGTAATTCGTCATTGAGAGGGGACCCAGCTGGAAGTGGCGTGCTGTGAGAAAATCTACTAAAATTTTTCCTTTATAACATGGAGGGGAACAAAAGTTATATAAAATTGCAATAAAATCATCTACCATCTTTCTAGACTTCCTTAGAGTGTTGATTGGGTCATCAAATATTGCAATTGATTTTACTTGCAAAATAAGAGTAATCTTTTGAGAAATCATGTAGTGTCTAAGCTTTTGGGCGGCAAAAATTAAAGCTAGAAAATGCTTCTAAATGGGCGAGTACTTTATCTGTTGTTGGTTTTAGACGCTGACTCAAGTAGTAGAGCTCGTTTTCCATACCCTCATCAATGACCTGAGCTAGCAGAGCTCCGAGAGAATCATCTAAGGCTGTAGTATAAAGTGTCAACTATTTTCACAGAATAGGGGCTGCCAAAATAGGAGGAGTTGTTAAGTATTGCTTGACATCCTCAAATGCCCGCTGGCATTTCTCTTCCCAAACAAATTTGGCATCCTTTTTAATTAATGCTGAGAAGGGCAGACAACTACCTGAGAGATTAGAAATAAAGATTCACAGATATGCCAACTTCCCATGAAAGGAACTTAGTTGTTTCAAAGTTTTAGGAGGATGAATTTCCAAGATAGCTTTAATCTTGTCTGGGTTGATCTCGATTCCTCGACGACGAACAATAAATCCTAGAAACTTCTCGGAGGTAACACTGAAGGTGCACTTTAAGGAATTCACCTTAAGATTATATTGTCATAATCATTCGAACACAGTCCTCAAATCATACAAATGGTCTATTTCTTATTTGCTTTTGAGAACCAAATCATCCACATAACACTCCACTTGGTTGTTAATGAGGTCATGAAAAATCTTTGTCATAGCTTGTTGGTATGTTGCTCCGGCGTTCTTCAATCCAAACGGCATTACTGTGTAGCAGAAAATCC
Source organism: Phalaenopsis hybrid cultivar (assembly GCA_002079205.1). Classification (NCBI taxonomy): domain Eukaryota; kingdom Viridiplantae; phylum Streptophyta; class Magnoliopsida; order Asparagales; family Orchidaceae; genus Phalaenopsis; species Phalaenopsis hybrid cultivar. Next base: position 68,850 of record JXCR01146846.1, on the reverse strand, counting down.
GAATCGGTGTCCTGAATGTTGTAAGTGCTGCATCTTTTGGAGCCATCTTGATTTGATTGTATCCCGATGATCCATCCATGAAGAAGAAAATTTCATGTGTCAAAGCGATATCCATCATCATTTCTGGTATCGGTAACGGAAATTCGTCTTTTGGATGTGCTTTGTTTAAATCCCTGTAGTTGAAACATACAAGGATCTGCCTATATTTCTTCTTAACGGGCATACTATTGGCTAACCATGTGGGTATTGCTTTTTCTCTTACAAAGTTAGCGTCTATTAACTTCTCCACCTCAGTAATGACTTGTTGTTCTATCTCGAGGCTCATCTTTCTGGGAGCATGTTTCACTGGGGTTATATCTTTGTCCACCCCAAGTTTATGAACTGCAACCTCTGCTAATAGTCCTAACATTTCATCATAACTTCATGCGATGCATTCTTTGAATTTTGATAGTAACTTGATCAATTCTATAGATTCTTCATTGCTGAGTAGGGAACTTATAAATGTTGGTAGGGGCTGCTCCCAGTCCCAAGGTTGATTTCTTACAATTCATCAACAATTAATTTAATTTCTTTCTAAAATTTTTGTGGGGCATCTTCTATCAGCTGATCGGTAGAGTCATCCTCCACATCAAGGCAATCCTCTTCCGATTCACTAGTAACAACCATGCAAAATATTGAATCATCGACTGGTCCCACTGTACCAAATCCGAGACCTTTTTTTGAATTGGGAGCTTGACTTTCAACATTCTATAATTTTTTTTAAAAGTTGTAACTTATCTTTTGGCATTTGTTTTGTCAAATATCCCAACTGAATCAACTTTTGTACACAAGGAGAAAAATAACCAAAAGTTAATTTCATTAATTCATTAGGATTCTCATCCAAATTTACATGCTTTTTAAGATTAGCAAAAGTAGAAGAAGGGTAAAATTTAATCGTCTTTGAACCATCACTACAGACTTCCTTGACCTCTAAACTCTTGACCGTTTGAGGGCAAATCAGAGTAAGGGCCATGGCGTTTACATAGTAGTTTATCCAATCATACATTGTTTCATATTCACTTTTCTCCACATCTTCCAAGGATATCTCGTACTGAGGTTTCTTTTGTTTTGTCATCATTATTTTCTCTTTAGAACTTTCTTCATCATCAATGTGATGGTCGGCCTAGTCCATTCAACAATCACATTGGTTCTTCTTCGTCAATGTCCCTGGCCTCGATCTAGAGTATTGGCTAAAAGAACCTTCACCTCCTTATTGTGAAGAGATGATAAGAGATTGTCCAAGGGGAGTTGAATGGCTTCTTCTTTGTGATTCTTTTGAATCTTCCTCTTCATTTGCCATCACTTCACGAGAGAAGATAGCTTTCTTTAGAGGTACATAGTAAGCAACGTCTTCATAAACTGAAAACGGTTGCAAATCTTCCTTGATACAATGCTCTTGTCCTTCCTTGTAATACTTTATACATTGGTGTAGAGATGATAGAACCATGTTGTGTTCGTTAATCCATGACAGACCCAATAGAGCATTAAAAGAGGTCTCGGCATCGATGATATGGAACTTGGCGGTTGTTACTAATTCTCCAACTTTCATAAGTAATGTAATGGATCCAAGGTCTCTCTCTCCCTTTTAGGTTGAATCATCTTAGCATCATTTTATAGGACGTAAGATCCTGAGCCTCAATGTCCAAATAGGCCACTGTTCGTAGACTCATCAAGTTGAGTGATGCTTCATGATCTACTAAAACTCTTGACAGTATGAATTTGCCAAAGTTAACGGAGATATAGAGTGGTCGGTTGTGGTTGGTGGTACCAAGTAGCAAGTTTTCATCTGTAAAGGTTACCCCAAGCTATTTTTTTAACAAGTAAGCTTCATCCGAGGATGTGCTGGCCAACTGAGCTAAGAAAATCTCCAGATCAAGCAAAGCTGCAACCAAAGACTCTCTCATCTCTTTTGATTAGATTAGAGCATAATAGATGCTTAGTTTGGCCGACAACTTCCTCAGATGTGCTAGCATGTTATAAATCAACTTTATATAACCCTCCAACTTTTACTTGGTTATGTGTTTCTTCCACTGGCAGAGGCGGAGGTAACTCTTCTCGAGCTACTATTTGCTTTCCTTTTATCTTTCGGAGCTATTCTCAGGGGTAATACCTTTTCGCTTCTTAAGTTTACTTCTGTGATTTATTCTTCTTGAGGTGTTGTAGGTAAAATTTTTGGTAATTCTTCTTCATTGGAGAGATCCAAGTTGATAGCAAGCAGTGCATCGTGGCACTTTAGGATGGGTTCCTCACTCCCGGCGCAATCACAATTGGTATTGTTGATGTCTTCTTCAATCCTGTTAATGGGTCATCGAACTTAAGTACAATTTGAGGATCGGTTTGGGAATTGAGATCGAAGTCAAATTGAGAAAAATAATTTAAGTCATCATTAGAAATAGTTAACACATAGCCAAAATCATAATCATTTTATTCATAAGACCTTGAAGGGGTAAAAAGATAGTGATACACAGTAAGGGGTTTGAAGATTTTCTTCCCTAAATTTGAGACAACTAATCTAACAGAAGCAACCCTTATTTTACCCCCCCTTGCTTTTGGTATTCACGACGTCGCTCTTTTCTTTCTCTTCTAGATGTGGTGACTTTCTGACAAAATTTTTGTCTTGGGCTGAACAGATTATAGACTCTGGACGGCTACTGAAGCGACCTGAATCTGATTTAGTAGTTTCTTGGACGACTTGTTCCAAACTGTACTCCATTCACCTTCCTCTAAATATGGGTATACAAAGCAATTTGCTTGGCCGAAATCATATTCATAAAACTTTTTTTCAGGTTCCTTTAAATATTCTTTCGGGATTTTTATATTCCCTTCTTTAAGGTTCTTCCCGAGTCATTCCTTCAAGATGAAACAATCCTCTATAGTATGTCCAAGCATCCTGTAATACGGGCAATAGTTAGCTTGATCCTTTTTGTCGACCTCTTGGGGTTTCTTTGGATCTGGTAATCTGAATTTGGACTTCTTCATTAGAGTTTTGAACATGTTGGGTACTGCTTCAGCTTTGAAGGAATACACTATTTTCCTTCATTCACACATGGACGGACCCCCTATTCTCTGCTCGGTATGATCCTCCCAGATGCGGTTACTGGCTAGACTGGCTATACTGTTGTGTCTATTGTGGAGCATGCTGCGATGACGACTGAGAATTATGATGAGAATTTTCTGCAGGTATCTTCATTAGCTACTTTCCTTTATCAACCGTTGCCACTATCCCGTACTTCCTCTCAAATATTCGGGCCAATCTAATCTTTTCTGATTTCTCCTGAGAATCCATGTGTTTAACTTCTTCTTGCAGATTGTTGGCATTACTGAGTAGCTTCTGGAAGGATTTAATGGTGAGTCCCTTGAGAATGAAAGCTACCGACCCATGAATGCTTTTCAGTAGGATCTCAATCGTATGATGTTCCTGTAACTGTGGTTCACATTTCATGCTAAGGTTTCTCCACCTCAAGATATATTTGACCAAAGTCTCATTGAGCTTTTGCTTTTTCATAATAAGGTCTCCAATAAACACATGATGTTGCACTCCAGCGAATCTCTTCATGAAAAATTGTTCTAATTCGCCAAATTTCTTGACTGATCCATTAGGTAGTTCTGCATACCAATCAAAAGCTATCCCCCACAGAACGCTGACAAACTGACAAAAAACAAAGCTTTGTTACCTCTTATGTTACCACAACTAGCTTGGGATTTCCACAACTAGCTTGGAAATCTGCTATATGCTGCTTGGGATTTCCAGTCTCATCAAATATCTTAAAGTTCAGTGACACAAAACCCTTAGGGTAGGGTACGACATTGAACTCCTCCAGGTAGGGTCTATCCTTTAAAATTAATGCACCACCCTTAGACTGGGCTAAGGCCTCTCGAACTTGTTCGATCATCTATTTAAATTCCATTTCTAGTGTAGCACTCAATGGAAAATCCTTCATCTGTTGATCATCTCTATTTGTTCCCTCCTTTCATCGGTGATATGTATAATCTTTAGCTGATTAATTTATAGAGAAGCTAACTGTTGGGGTTGAGATTGTACCTGAATTATAGCCATAGCGGCCATGCCAGCAGCATCTCTTCCATTATTTTCTCCATTGGGCTGATTTGCTCATCCCTTAGCAAAACAGCCCTGTGTAGCTCATCTACGACGTTTTCTTCGACGAGAGGTTGAGTGTCGCGCGTAGATGCAACAGCTCTAGTTTCAATGACATGAATGTCCATGAAGTCTTCCTCGAGGTAATCATTAAAGTCAAAATCCTCGTCATTATCATCCTCAATGGAAACTCCATGTTTTCGAGCTAACTCAGAAATCTCGATCCTGAGCTTTTCGACCTTCTCTTCAATTATTGATTCTTGTATTGCTTTAAGATCAAGAGGAATCTGCTAAAAATCCTTTACTTGCTCATCCATCTCACTGGAAATATCTGCAACAATGTTAGATTTTTCAGACCCTTGGTTCATTCCATGATCCTGCCCTGCAGACTCATTGTACCGTATCAATACGACAAACTTGGGTACCCATACCTTTTTCTTTGGCGAAGATGTCTTGAGACAGCGTGTCTCAACATCGACACGTTGAAGAGAGGTATGCTCCCCATGGTGTGGACCAGATACAGTACCAGCTAACCTCTTCATCTTTTCCTTCAGAACTTTAGGAACGTCCTTATGATGGGTAATCGACAGAATTCTTGGACCTAGATGTTACTTAACCGACCAACGGCCAGCGGGTCTCGGAGCATCGACCGAGTAAAATTGATGGTAGTAATGGTAGTATCAACTTGACCTCCCAAACAGATACTGACAGGAAACATGCTGGCAAAACTTCAGTTGATTTCTGAGACTGTTGAGCAGATTTGACATCTCTCAAAATATATTTCTTCATTCGAGGGGACACTGCTCATCCCACTCGTTTAAGTAATTCAACAACTGAACATCCTTCTTTAGCGACCAACCTATGGAACACTATGCAAAATTTAGTTGTAGGAGTGGGCTTCTCCTTCTCCTCACTATGATCATGAATCAATGGTAAGGTAACAACAATCCTTTGAATACTTTCATATTCATTAGTATTCATTAATGGATGAAACTCATCAACAAATGTCTCTTTTATAATTTCAGCTTTAGTGGCTTTCTAGCCCTTTGACTGTGGTTCCTTATCTGAGTTTGGGTTACTGACATACTCCTCAAACTCGATCCAATTTCAAATACAAAAGGTGAGACAGCAAATTCTTCAGTTGGGACTTCGACGATCATAACCCTTTTTCCCTTTAGAAAAAATAAAAATAGTAGGCTCCATGGTGGTAGTAGTCTTCACCTTCTTGTAAGAAAGGAAATCCTATGGACAGTTTAAGTTGAATGCAGCAAATAGCTCCTGAACTTCTACAGCGGTAAATTTCAATACGAGAAACCGGGTTTTTCCGAGAATTCCCTCAAGATCCTCAAATCCAGCTCTGAACTTGATGGTGGGGGCGATATTGCTGGCATTACCGCTCGTCGGTAGGTTGCACGAGAAACTGAGCATTGGGAATGCCATTGCAGTAGCTTCAAAAAGAAAGCTCTAGGGTTAGTTATTTGGCCAATAACTTGTAGTTCTAGTGCGACCAGTAAAATTAACAGAGCTCTATCTATAGATTGTGTAAGTCTTTATTTAATTTGTGAAGATTTTAAAATTTACTAAGAATATTTTCAAAGTAGAAAGATTTAATTAATATAAAGGAAATTAAAGAGCAAGCGCATCACGACACAATTCAATTTAATTTGCAAAATAACAAATAAAACTTGAAAGGGAAAATAAAGCTTAGGACGCACAATATGCCTGGTTAATAACGATTTAATATGCCCGGGCGGAACTAATCCACCAACACACCTATTGGGAGTCCAACCCCACACAAAGATAAAAGTACTGATGAACTTCTGAACCTCTCTATTCAAAGGTGATTGAACAGATGGTCTTGAAGTCCAAAATAGTTGACCGTACTTTCCCAAGAAAGAAATGGGTGAAGTATGTCAACGGAAGAAGGGTAATTTGGTCCATAAGGGACATGAACACATTACTGATTTATGAAGATAATATTCTATGATTTAAATAGAGAGAGAAGAGTTCCCCAGCAGAGTTTTCATAATTTATCGGCACTAAAAAGTTGAGGAGTAGCCTTTGGGAAGATGTCAACCGTCAAATTAGAAATCCTGTCGCCCGCTTCGAAAATGCATTTATTTTACATATATATATATATAAGTTTAAATTTAGAAAAATATGAAATCAAATTGACACCATTTTTTCATAATTTAAATGAAAGAGCACTACAGCTCATGCTATGTATCTATTTCAGATGATAAACACAAGTCTTGAGGGTGAGACTCGTTCAAATAAGCTAAGAAATATATGACATCCGTTTGGTCTGCGAAAAACCATTTTATTTATAAGCTAACAAATTCCCTTATTTAATAGGAAAAATTAAATAGCGATTTTCTTAAGCTAGGTTTGGAAAAGCTTCCTATAAGAGCAAGTCCCTATAGTTAATTACATCTTAAATGACCGAAGTCACTCAAGAAAACTCTCGATAAAAATCAGGGGATATTATCTTCAAGGAGTTAAAAGGAATAGGACATTTCAACGAGTCGGACAAAGAGGTGTGAAAGGGGAATGACTTAAATTTGAAACATTTATTTTGGAATTCAAATGAAGAGAGACTAGGGGATGTCATAGATTCAGAGGAGAAGCTCGGTGACTTCTCAATCTACCTATGGTTTGGCTTCAATTTTGGAGAGAAATTATTTAAATGTTTCATCATGCCAGTTTATTAGTTAAGGCTTACATTAGTGTGAAACAATCACGTAAATAGTCTGGAAGATGTGAGGATTTAGGTCGTAAAAAATGACAACTTCAAAATCCTAATATGAGTTAGGGCTTATATTGTATAGCAGAGTTATACAAAAGCTTAAAAAAAGTTGAGGACTTATGTAGCATAAGAAACAACCTCAAAGTCCTGTGGCTTGTTGTTTAATTCTAAGGAATGGTTTAGCTAGCGTAGACATGTTTGGCTGTTGAAGATGGCCATGCTGCCCACAATGCTAGCTCCAAGCTCCTCATCTTGATGAGTTTAAGTTTTCTAATGTGCCGAGTCAAGATGTCAAATCAAATGTTCCTGGCTTTTTAAATATTATGGGACATATTAAAGTTGATTAGAGCGCCATTGGTTAGGATCCTACAGTTCCCTCGTCCTGGTACCACTATTTTGTTTCGAAGTCACTTAGTCCAAATGAATTCACTAAACTCAACTCAATGAGCTCCATACTTTCTTTGAGACTGTTGGAAGTCTCGTTAGCAACCGTAGGTTACCTCCTTTGAGGAATTCTCGATCATCCGATAGAGACATTTTAATTTTGTTGAAATTTTTATTTTGTGATGTTTGTGATTAAATTTTGAGTTTTGTTATATTTTGAATGTTGTGGTGGTGAATTTTATCTTGTTTGATTTTTAAATTTTTTTTTTTGGCTATCCTAGTAGTTTTGGTTTTCACATGCAGGGTGACATTGTTGGTTAACATGAAAATTTGAAACAGGAAGTAAAGAAAAGTAAATGAAATAACTTTAAAGCATTCACACTCCTCTATCTGAAAGATCAATTCTGAAAACATGCATATAGTTTTCTTGAGTAGAAGAAGGTATAGCTACCGTAACCCAATTTGTGATTTATTGAATCTCAGAAGATCCTAGTTGATGGTTTTAGAACAAAGATATGGCAAGTTTAATTTGCCCTTCAAAATGTCCAAGAGATTTCAAAATGCTCGAGGCATGACCGAGAACCACTTTGAAAATTTCTTGAAATATTTTGAGTTCATTTTAGATTTATCAAATTGTTCCATTAATCATCCAATGGTTAAGTCAGGACTACTCCATTACTCAAAGAAACTTGATATTTTGACTATCCCGATGATAAGACACTCAATTAATCAATTGATGTTTCACTTAAGAGTTATATGAGTGGGTGCCCCTAAGACAATTTTAAGTCATTAAAGATTGTGGTGCTCGCAATTAAATTCAGGCTTGTAGTGTTTAAAGATGTTAATCACCAATCATATTATCTTCTAAATCCAATCAAATGAGTTTAATCATCGAGCTTAGATCACTACCAAGACCTTAACAATCATAATGGGGTAAATTAGTGATTGTTAGAATTTTTTTTAAGTGATGTGACTTATTATTGAAAGATCACATCACCATGAACCATGGACTTAGAAGTATTTGAAATATTGTCTTCCTAACTCAAGTCCATGACTTAAGAATCATCCAATTTTGATTATCTTCCAAGATTAGTGACTAAGGGAATTTTTTATTTTGCTTACGTCATGAAAAAGGTGGCAAGTAAGATCCTACCTTTAATCCTATTGTATTTCAATCATCCAAACGTGTTCATTAGGATCAATATTACACATTTATCCTTGGTTAATCCTAAATTTTTATTGAGGCACCAAAACCTAAAATTACCATTTTTCCCTTAGGGCTCTCTACTTCATAACTCATCAAGCAAAACTCAAATGCCTTTGAGAATTTACTTTGCCATGCCCATGGGATAATTAAAACATCATAAGAGAATAATGTTGGTTTTCAAATTTTAATTTAATTTAAATTATTATTTAAGTTCACAATATAATATTTTCCAAAAATTGATTTAGTTAATTATCCAAAATAAAGCTTTTTATTCATGAGAAAATCATCAGAGGTATCCTTAGGTCAGAGAAAAGCTTAGACAAAATTCCATGATTTTTTCAAATTAAATTTTTATTATTCTTACTTAATTGTTAACGATTTTAAGGATATAATTAAGTGGAGAATAGTGTTTTATTTACAAAAAATTTATTTTTATAATTTTATTAAACATCTCCGAGTTCAGGGAACTCAAAGAAGCAAATTTTGTATTTTTGTGATTTTTAATTATTTATAATGTTATTTTAATAGGGAAAAAAAAGGAAAATTTTTTTAAGCTTTTAAAATTTATTTTTAACTTACAAAAAATTAAGAAAAATATTCTAAGGAGCTCTAAGTGAGCAGCGAACAATTAAACACATTTTGAAATATTTTTGTATTTAGGGTTTTTTGATTATTTTTATTTATTTTAAATTTAAAATAAAGCTAAAAAATCAAGTATTTTATCAAAAATAATTTTTTATTTTTTCTTGTGTGCCTCTAATCACAAGGAACTCAGAAAACAACTTTTCATAATATTCCTAAGTGTATTTAATTTAATATATATTTTTTGTACAAAAATATAATGTTTCTAAAAAAATCAACTTTAGAGCTCAAACTTAACCAAATAATTTTTATTTTTTTACAGTGGGTAGGTTTGATTTTTATAAACAATGTGAAATCTATTTTATCAATTCATGATTAATTTTTAATTTACATAAATTAAAGCAAAATATATGCATTTAATTAATTTTTCCTAAGTTTCTTTGACTATAGAAAACCTACTAAATATTTTCTCAAAATTTTTTGGATAATATTTTAATTTATATAAATAAAATAAGCCAAAATATCCATCCTTGCTTGAAAATTAGGGTTAGAAGCACAGAGATGCTCTCTGACTTTGGAAAAATCAAGGAACATCCACTCTATTATAAGGAATAAACCATAAAAATTTCAAACCAAGATAAAAAATGCTTGATCATAGTGAATTAAAATATTCCAGAGAGTATTTAATTAATTAAAGATCATCTACTTGGCAAATAATTTTTATTTTTCGTCCACTTTATTCTTCTTTGTTTATTGAGCAAGTTGGTATTTTTCTTTTATATTCTAGAGAAAGATATGGATTTTTTAATTTCAGGCATTTAAAATAATTAAAAAATTTTATTTTTCTACTTATCTAGCTCGGCGCTGACTGGATCATAGGTAGCTCCGAAACACCACGCGGTGCTCCGCCATTGAAAGCTACCAGCCACATATCTCCCACACGGACCGAGCTTTATGGACCATATCCTCGTTCGGCTTCATCAGGACTGTCCACTGGACAAACATGTGATCGGATGACATCCGTTCATCATCCCTAAGTGACTTAAACCATGAGCCGTTCAACTTAAAACCTTAAGATCTCACGTTAGACTCAACCAAATCACATGGGATTTGTTTCTAAACCTTCATCTACTCAATACAAACCTATCTTTATGGCTTATACATTACGAAATATAGTGAATACATATAGAGAATCAAAATAGGCTTGGGTTTTGAGAGGGGAGGCCTCAATCAGATAGTTGTGTAGTTTTGATTGGGTCAAACGAACCTCCAAATGAACTCTCAGACCTTGGTGAATTACCTGGGTATGATTTTGATCAAGCCCGATTTCAGGTGTTGGTCTAGAGCTAGATTAGAGGCTGTTTCAGTGGGGGCTTTTATGGGGGATCAACTCCTTTCACTGTAGAGATGTTGTGTGCACAATTAATTTGAGTTTGGTTCAATATGGAGTTGTGGAGAAAAATGACTTAATTTTGGCCTGATTTTGAGCTCAAAATTGAACTCTCACAGAGGGAATCAGAGGGGGAAGATGATTGTCTTAAGTTTAGGAATGCTTGGAGACTCTTTGGTGAGATTTTGGCAGAGTTTCCCATATGATTTTTAGTTAGCACTCTTTTGGCCATGCAGGGGGCTGATTAAATAGAAAGGCTTGAGCTGGCCACTAGGGTCAATTGGTGGCTGTAAACTGATGCTTAGGTGGAGGGATGAAAAGCTCTAGTGACCAATCACACTTGGTCAGCTCAGGTGAGTTTAATTTTGCATTTTGGCCAATGGGGCCTCCTTTTGGTAGCTGAGGAGGTGGCTGGCCAGGGTTTAGGCACTTCTTGGCATAGGGTGGTCAGGGAGAGTAATTATGATTTAATCACAATGGCAAGTGATGATGGCAAAGTATTTTCAAATAAGACCCAAATATGGTTAAGATCCCTTAAATCAAGGGACCATTGGTCCATAGATCACCTAGGTGGTTTAGATGGGTTTAGATTGGTCAATAGGGTCCAAATTGTGGTTGTGGTGACATTAATTTGGTGAATTTGGCATGATTAAGTCAATTTTGGTGAAGGGGTTCACTTTGGATCAAAATGGCTAGAAGCTGGGGTTAGTTTAGGCTAGCCATGACATTGAGCCCAATTGATTGATCAATTTTGGTGTAGATGATTTTCATGAAGAGTTTAGAAAATATTTGGAGTGATTTTGAATTTATTTGGAGGATTTTGGCATTTAGTAAATTTTGAGTGTGTTGGGTTAGACTTGGGCTTAGGTTGGGCTAAAATTGGGTTAATTCCAAAATAATGGCTGAAAATGGTCTAGAGTAATATCCTGAAGAGTTCTCAACATCAATTGAGTGTCAATTTTTGAGTTTGGTAATTCAATTTGGTGGAATTTTGACACATGGCTAAATTGGGGTAAATTTGGGGATTTTTTATTTGGGTTAAATTGAGTGAAATTGAAGCTTGATCAAGACCAATTTAGGATTGAATTTGATGTGTGGTAATGTTTCAAAGAGTTTATGATGCACAATTGAGGCAATTGGATAGATTTGAGGGTTCAATTTAGTGGGATTTTGATTTTGGGCCAAATTGGGCCTTTTTTATTTAGGTTAAAATTAGACTCAAATGTGGGTCAATTTGACTTGAATTTGGTTTGAATTAAGGTTTATTATAATGAATTTGAGTTTAGAGTTGAAATTGGGGAAGATTGGGGTCAAATTGATGGACATTTGGGGTGAATTTAGGGAAATTGGGCCTTTAAGGGCAATTTGGGGATTTTGGTAAACATAGGTCAAATTGGTCAAATTGGGTTCAATTGAAGAGTCCAAATTGGTTTTGGAGACATTTGAGGAGGTTTTGGGAAAGCTTGGTGTGCGAAGGGTATTTTTGTAATTTTGGCAAATTTGGGGATATTTTGATAATCTTGGCAATTTTGGGTGGTTTTGAGCAATCTGCATGGATTGAAATCGCTTGAAATGATTTTGGAATAAATTTGGGTATTTTGGGTAATTTTGGGAATTTTGGTCAATTTTAGGGTTTAAAGGTGTTTAGGTAAATTGGTAGGTTTGGGGGGCAAAAGGCTAAGTTAGGTATTTTAATAAACTTGGGATGCCAACCACCCTATTTGGGTCCTCTATGTACTGGTCCTACCCAAACCCTAGCTTAGGGCTAGTGGGTCTAAGGGACCATCTACATGAGTCTCCCAAAAGATCAAGGGATCAAAGTCAACAAAGTTTGGGTTTAGGGTTATGAGTGAAAGTGAGTGCAAGTGAATGAAACAACTCTAGACCAACACCCATGGTTAACCCTAAGGCTAGATAGTCCTTTGGGGATTCACCTTGAGTGCTAGAGGTTAGGACCAATACGTGGAACTTCAAGTTAAGTAAAGAAGAGTTTAGAATTTCTAATGGTGAGGGTTCCTTTTCTGGTGCTCTAGGAATAGTCAACAAGAAAGTCCTATGACTAGACCCAAGGCTACTAAAGAGGAAAACTAGACCTCAACCAAAAGTGAGGTCAACACTCTCGTAAATTCAAAAGGATGTATTATAGAATTATTTTTTTTGTTATGAAAAAGGTGTTTTAAATTTGAAAAAACATGTTTTGTAATTTTCAATTTTGGTGAAGATTTGCACCTAAGGAAAAATGTTGTAATGTGAATAAGTAAAATTGCATTGCATTTAATAAATGTGTAATTGGGCCTCTGTTACCGCTACATGATTAACATCATAAAGCAGAATATATTTGCATGAAAATTTAATAAATTATAGAAAATTAAACAAGAATATACGATAAGAGACATAAAAGTTGGAAAGACGAGTTGTAGCAAAATACGAGTAAAAAGAAAATCATAGTCATATACGGATGACCAAAACTTGGTGTAAGACATTAGTAAAGGTTGGGGCTCAGAGTTGGATTGGGTGCTTCCCAACCTTAAGTGAGAGTTACCAACCCGATAATCTACAGAGGGCAGTCTTACCTTGATCCAAGTCATTAAACGAGGACTTTCATAAGTCTTCATTACTAAATTTAATTTTCATGCATATAAAATTTACTTTATCATGCAAAAGAGATTTTTTTTAAAATATTTTGTAAAGTGATGTAGTCCACAGGTTACTTAATTTAATTGAGGTAGGACTACAAATAACCANTATCGTTTGGGTGCTGAAGTGTAGATGTTAGCCCTCAGGTGAGGGGAACGTGGGAGCTCCGAAGTGAGAACCTGTATCCTCCCAACCTAGCCGCAGATTCAGTAAAGAAGCGTAGGATTAGTCAATGTTCTTTATGCCTGGACCAAAGGGTAAAGAATATGAATGCTCCTATTTGACAAAATATAAATTGAACTAATTCATTTTATCCATTCACTATAATTTCTTGATAAGGAGAATGATGTTTTCTTATATATTGAATATCACAATTAAACCCTCGTTAGTATCATTAATTTTTTAATAATTATTAAAATTATCCATTTATTTCAATTGCCTATTAGTGACCGATAAATAAATTGAACTTTGTTGTTGTGATTAAAGTATTGTTTTTCTAAAATCTTAGTTAAAAGTTCTAAACCACTCCTGATCGATATCTAGGACTTCATTAGAGCCCTATATTACTTGAGTGATACGTATACTTGCGTTGATAAGTGTGACATTACAATTATTTAATATTTATTACGTCCATATTTATCTTGTATTTTAAGCATATATAAAGTCGCCTGTCAAGTTTTTGGCGGCGCTGCCGGGGAGTGATTGAATGAGTGAGTCAAATCATGATTATAGTAACGACAAATTAGGATTATTAGAAAATTTTTACTTGAATTGCAACTTATTTTTATATTTAGTTAATTATTTATGTGTACTGATTTCAAATTGTATGCGTAAATTTGGACCTGAAAATCTTATACTCTACGATTCGGAATTAGAACGCACTGTTAGAAGGATTAGACAATTAAGACAATCTTATACCCTATGATTCAGAATTAGAACGCACTATTAGAAGAATTAGAAAACTAAGAAGTAGAAACCTAGAAATTCTGATACAATGGAAAACAACCTGAACAATCAAGAAATAGAGAATGAACACCAACCTAGCTCTCTAAGAGATTATGCAAATCCTACAGCAGATGAGATTCACTTATCTATCCAAAATCCTGATGTAGCTACTAATTCATTTGAGCTTAAACCTAATTCTACAGCAGATGAAATTCACTTATCTATCCAAAATCCTGATGTAGCTGCTAATTCATTTATCCTACAGCAGATGAAATTCACTTATCTATCCAAAATCCTGATGTAGCTGCTAATTCATTTGTGCTACGCAGATGAAATTCACTTATCTATCCAAAATCTTGATGTAGCTGCTAATTCATTTGAGTTTAAGCCTACTATTATCCAAATGATACAAAACAATCAATTTGGAGGTACACCAAACGAAGATCCAAACTTACACCTTGCTAGTTTTTTAGAACTGAGTGCTACTTTTAAATATGACAGAGTCTCAAATGATGCTGTTAAACTTAGACTTTTTCCTTTTTCACTAAGGGATAAGGCTTAGATATGGTTAAATTCGTTAGCACTGGGATCTAATAGAACTTGGGGAGAACTTTCACAAAAATTTCTATCCAAATATTTCCCTCCATCCAAAACTGTTAAACTTAGAAATGACATAACATCATTTTGTCAGATTGATGGAGAGTCAATATATGAAGCTTGGGAGAGATTTAAATATATTCTTAGGAAGTGCCCTCATCATTCGTTACCAGATTGGTTGATAATTCAAACTTTTTATAATGAATTAGTGAGATCTTTTAGATTGATTATAGATGTTGTGGCTGGTGGTTCTTTAATGTCAAAACCTTCCGATGAGGCTTATTCATTAATAGAAGAGATGGCAACCAACAATTTTCAATGGCCCTCTGAGCGGGTAAATCCTAAAAGAGTAGCTACTATCCATGATTCTGATGTAATATCTATGTTAGCTTTGCAGATTGCTGCAATATTAAAGAAATTAGATCATTATGGGATAAATTATTCTCCAACACCTCCTATGAGGGAAGAGAAATTATGTGGGCAATTTGTGGATGTTCAACCTTCATATGAGACCTTAAATGTTATTAAGGGCCCAACAACCCTTATTCGAATTATTATAACCTAGGTTGGAAGAATCATCCAAATTTTAATCGGAATAACAGTTCTTCTACAAATCAACAACGGGCAAACAACCTAGAGAACTCAGGAAATTCATCTAACCAAGGAAATGTTAACTATAGACCTTCTTATCCTCCAGGATTTAACAATAATAGTCAAATTAAGGAGAAGAACTTGCCTATGGAAGAGTTGATATTAAAATGGGTCAACAACTGCAAAATCAAGGAAATCAATTACAAATTCAAGGAAATCAATTACAAAATCAAGGAACTGCTATTAAGAATATTGAAAACCAATTAGGGCATATCGCTACTGCGCTTAGTAACCAAACATTAGGAACTTTTCCTAGTATTGTGGAACCCAATTCTAAAGACCAAGGAAAGGAGCAGATCAAAGCAATGCAATTATGAAGTGGAAAAGACTTAGAAATAAGGGTGCAAAAAGAAACAGAATCTAAAAAAGAGAAAGTGGATACCGAAAAAGAGAAGAATCATGAATACCCAGACTTAGAGTATCCATTTACACCAATGAAAATTACTTCGGAGAAACCTCCACCACCGTTTCGCAAAGAAAGAAAAGGATCATGAATACCCAGATTTAGAATATCCACTTAAACCAATGAAAATTACTGTTGAGAAACCTCCACCACCGTTTCTTCAAATATTGAAGCAACACAAACAGAATAAACAATTTTCCAAATTTTTAAAAATTCTTAAGAAGTTAACAGTAAATATTCCCTTCGTAGAAGCTTTAGAGCAAATGCCCAATTATGTGAAATTTATGAAAGATATACTGATATTCCCTTCGTAGAAGCTTTAGAGCAAATGCCTAATTATGTGAAATTTATGAAAGATATTTTGATTCAAATAGAAGAAATAATTTTCTATGCTTTTATAAATTCTTAAGAAATTAATGGTAAATATTACAATTTTCCAAATTTTTAGAAATTCTTAAGAAGTTAACAGTGAATATTCCCTTCGTAGAGGCCATTATGTGAAATTTATGAAAGATATTCTGAACAAGAAAAGGAAGTTCACGGATAATGAAACTATTGCACTTAGCGAAGAGTGTAGTGTAACTATTCAAAAAAAGCTTCCTAAAAATTAAAAGATCCTGGCAGTTTCACTATACCGTGTGCTATCGGTGAAAATTTTTATGGAAGAGCTTTATGTGATTTGGGAGCCAGCATTAGTCTTATGCCTATTTCAATTTTCAAAAGATTAGGATTAGGAGAAGTCTCACCTACTTCTGTAACTCTATAGTTAGTCAATCGTTCAGTTACATATCCTAAGGGAGTTATAGAAGATATGTTAGTAAAAGTGGATAAATTTATCTTTCCTGTGGATTTTATTGTTTTACATAAGGATGAAGATAAAGAAATACCCATCATTTTAGGGAGATCATTTTTAGCTACTGGAAAAGCTATATTAGATACTCAAAAAGGAGAATTAACTATGAGAGTTAATGATCAAGAAGTGACTTTTAACATTGCAAAATCTATGAAATACCCTACTGTTGAAAGAGATAATGAATGTTTTGCATGAAAATTATTGAACATCTATTGAATGAACATTTTAAAGAATATTTTGAAGATATAAAGCATTTTGAAGAAGAAGAACGTTTTGTAGAGAAGGAACAAATTGAGAAGAATGATGAAATTATTTTGGGCGAATTAAAAAATGAAGAATTAGATTATGTTCAGGAAAGATTTGAGATGTTATATGTTACGAAAATTGTTGAAAAAAATCTACTTCCATTNAACTTCAGATGAAAGTATTGCCTAGCCACTTAAAGTATGTATTTTTAGGAGACTCATCTACATTACCTGTTATTATATCTTTAGAATTAAATGATCGGCAAGAGCAAAAACTGTTAGATACATTAAAAAGATATAAGAAAGCTTTTGGGNATATCTTCAGAATTAAATGATCTGCAAGAGCAAAGACTATTAGATACATTAAAAAGATATAAGAAAACTTTTTGTCGGACCTTAGTTGATAATAAGGGAATCAGTCATTCAATCTGTATTCACAGAATTATATTAAATGAACAGTATAAACCAAGAGTTGATCCACAAAGGAGATTAAATCCGATGATGAAAGAAGTAGTTAAGAAGGAAATTTTGAAATTGTTAGATACTGGAATTATATATCCTATTTCAGATAGTGCGTGGGTAAGTCCAGTTCATTTTGTTCCTAAGAAAGGAGGAGTGGCTGTTGAAACAAATNTCCAATTCATTGTGTTCCTAAGAAAGGAGGAGTGACTGTTGAAACAAAAGAAAATAATGATTTAATACCTATCAGATAAGTTACTGGGTGGCGTATTTGCATTGATTATAGAAAATTAAATTAATACCCACCAGGAAGGATCACTTCCCTTTACCCATTTTAGATCAAATAGTGGATAGACTTGCTGGGCACAAATATTTTTTCTTTTTAGATGGATATACCAGTTACCATCAAATTTATATTGCTCCTAAGGATAAAAAACAGACAACATTTACTAGTCCTTTTGGAACTTTTGCTTTTCGAAGAATGGCTTTCGGATTATGTAATGCACCTGCAACATTCCACAGATGGATGATGTCCATATTTAGTAAGTTAATCGATGATGGATTGGAAGTATTTATGGATTATTTCTCTATATTTAGAACATCATTTGACGCATGCTTAAGTTACCTTGAAAAACTTTTAGAGTTATGCAAAAGAACTATGTTGGTTCTGATTGGGAGAAATGTCAATTTATGGTTGCAGGAGGAATTGTGTTAGGACATAAAATTTCAGAAGATGGTATGAAAGCTGTCCCTGCAAAAAATCAAGTTATATCTAAACTAACACCTCCTACTAATGTAAGCGAGGTTAGGAGTTTTCTTGGACATGTTGGATTTTGCAGGCGTTTTATTAAAGATTGNAGGATCTCTTAGATCGATTATAGATGCTGCGACTGGTGGTTCTTTAATGTCAAAACCTTTTGATGAGGCTTACTCATTAATAGATGAGATGGCAACCAAAAATTTTCAATGGCCCTCTAAGAGGGTAAATCCTAAAAGAGTTGCTACTATCCATGATTCTGATGCAATATCTCTGTTAGCTTCACAGATTGCAACAATATCAAAGAAATTAGATCATTATGGGATGAATTATTCTCCAACACGTCCTATGATGGAATAGAATTCATCTGGGCAATTTGTGGATGTTCAACCTTCATATGAGACCTTAAATGCTATTAATAGACCCAACAACCCTTATTCGAACTATTATAACCCAATTTGGAAGAATCATCCAAATTTTAATTGGAGTAATAATTCTTCTACAAATCAACAATGGGCAAACAACCCAGTGAACCGATTAGAAAATTCATCCAACCAAGGAAATGTTAAATATTGACCTTTTTATCCTCCAGGATTTAACAGTAATACTGAAATTAAGGAGAATAAGTTATCAATGGAAGAGCTGATATTAAACATGGGTCAACAGGTGCAGAATCAAGGAAATCAATTACAAATTTAAGGAAATCAATTACAAAATCAAGGAACTGCTCTTAAGAATATTGAAAACCAATTAGGGCATATCGCTACTGCGCTTAGTAACCGAACATTAGAAACTTTTTCTAGTACTATGGAACCAAATCCTAAAGACCAAGGAAAAGAAAAAATCAAAGCGATACAACTTCAAAGTGGAAAAGTATTAGAAACAAGGGTGCAAAAAGAAACAGAAATTGAAAAAGAAAAAGTGGATACCAAAAAAGAGAAGGATCATGAATACCGNCTTAATGATGCACAAATTAACTATACTGTTACTGAAAAAGAGTTACTAGCAATTGTGTATGTTTTAGATAAACTCAGATCTTATTTAATTGGAGCTAAATGTGTTGTGCATACTGATCACTCTGCTATTAAATATCTGATGCAGAAGAAGGATGTTAAACTAAGGTTGATTAGATGGATACTTTTGATGCATGAATTTGAACTTATGATTATTGATAGAAAGGGATCTGATAACCAAATTGCTGATCATTTTCAAGATTAGAAAATCAAGAATTATCCGACACTGATAATGAAATTATAGATAGTTTCCCTGATGAACAACTTTATAATATTAATGAATGGAAAGTACCATGGTATGTTGATATTATTAACTATATTGTGAGTGATACTCTGCCACATATGCTTACACTGCAACAACAAAGGAAATTCATTCATGATGCAAAAGCATATTTTTGGGATGAGTTTTATTTATATAAACAATGTAATGATCTTATTATGAGGAGATGTGTACCTTGTGGAAGAAACTGAGCTGATCATTTAAATGTCATGATTCTGAATTTGGAGGACATTTTGGGAGCGATAAAACTGCTTATAAAATTTTAATCATGAGAAGATGTGTACCTTATGAAGAAACCAAGCTAATCATTCAGAAATGTCATGATTCTAATTTGGAGGACATTTTGGGATTGATAAAACTACTTATAAAATTTTACAAGCTGGATTTTATTCGCATATCATCTTTAGAGATGTTTATAGATACATAAAAACTTGTCATCTCAACGAGTAGGCAATATATCTAGAAGAAATGAAATGCCTCTGAATTTCATGTTAGAAGTTGATATCTTTGACGTTTGGGGATTAGATTTTATGGGACCATTCATTCCTTCATTTGGGAACTTATATATATTAATTGCAGTAGAATACGTTTCTAAGTGGATTGAAGCACAAACCTTACCTCGTTGAGACGCTAAAAGTGTTTCAAGATTTTTAATGAAAAATATTTTTATTAGATACGGAATGCCTAGAATGATTATCACAGACGGAGGATCCTATTTTAGGAATAAGTGCATTCAAAGATTGGCAGAAAAATTTAGTATTATTTATAGAATCTCTACTGCCTATCATCCTCAAACCAGTGGGTTAGCTGAAGTTTCTAATAGAGAAATTAAACAAATACTTGAAAAGACTGTAAACCCCAGTAGAATAGATTGGTCCACTAGATTGGATACCGCAATATGGGCTTACAGGACTGCTTATAAAACTCATATTGGAATGACTACTTACAGACTGATTTTTGGAAAGATTTGTCACTTACCAGCAGAATTGGAGCATAAAGCACATTGGGCGATTAAATAGACTGATTTTTTGAAAGACTTGTCACTTACCAGTAGAATTGGAGCATAAAGCATATTGGGCGATTAAAGATTTCAATTATAATTTGAAAGATGCTAGTAAGAAGAGATTGTTACAATTAAATGAATTGGAAGATTTAAGAAATGAGTCTTATGATAACGACAGAATTTACAAGGAAAAATTAAATTTATGGCATGATCGGAAGATTACCAAAAAAAAATTTAAACCAGGACTAAAAGTTTTGCTTTACAACACTAGGATGAAGTTATTTCCTAGAAAATTGAAGTCTCGTTGGTTAGGACCCTTTACTGTGACTCAAGTTTATACTTACGGTGTTGTTGAAATAAAAAACCAGAAGATGAGAAATAGATTTAAAGTAAATGGACACAGATTAAAACCATATTATGAGGATAGAAGATCAAATTTTAAAGAGGTTTTAATGATCAGTTAACCTGAATGACACCTGAATAAGTCGGGCTAACGAAGTTAAACCAAGCGCTTTACGGGAGGCAACCCATGTTTATCTTTATTTTTATTGCGATTATAGTGGTTTTTATTTGAAATTATCATTAGTTTGTGGTAGTATTAAACTCTACTACTTTTATTTACACTTGAAACATCTTAAAAATTGGATCCATGAAGAAAATTGGAACACATTCGGACTAGAGCTAAACTGTGCAAATTTTGCCTCGGGCGCCGATGGTGCCCTTGATGCCACCGATGGCGCCCTCGACGCCGTTGACGACGGGTTTTTCCCGAGAGTGCAGACAAAATAAATACAGAGGCGTGCTGACAGTGCCTTCGACCCCGCCGACGGCGAGACCGGCGAAGTGACGGTTATGTGGGTTCAAATGACAGTTTTTGGGCAGGAATTGTCTTTTTAAACTCAAAAATTCAATTTCTAGTTCATATTTTCCCTCAAAAAATGAAGTGAAACTCCACCAATTTGATTCCTATGACATTCAATTCCCCTGATAATCCCAGAATACGAGTTTTCAATCGGCGAAAGTTTATTAGTGCGTAAGCGCAGTAATCAAGGAACGAGGATTCGTGAATCACGGATTGCATAATCCCATGACGGATATTGAAGAAACGATAGTGCGGCGAAGATGGGAAGTGTTGTGCTACACTACTGCCGCCGTGGTCGTTCCTGTGGTGAAAGAATTTTATGCAAATATGNGTAATTCTATTTTATTTTTGTGATTTTTCTACTCCAATTAATGAATTTTTAAATTTTATAAATTAATTTAAATAAAAAATACCCTAATTTTCTACTTATGAACGCGACATCCACGTCAACCTATGGCAGCTCCGAAAGACTACGTGGTGCATTCTAATTCGTTGTGCTTTACACCGCGTGTCACACGTCCTGCTGTTCACAAACAAATATCTCTTCTGAATCTTCCTCTGTCATTGCATCCATACACGCATGAATAGAAGACATCCGTTCATTGTCCCCATATGTTCTAACTCGAGAATCGTCCACACTAAAATCCAAAGATCTTGCTCTATACTCAGTCAAATGACATGGGGTTTGTTCCTATAGCTTCATCTAGTTAAGGAGAACTTATCTATACAGTTACATGTGTATAAAATACAAGTGCACTTCACAATTGATGAAAATGAGCCCAAAATTTGGCATTTTGAAATATACCTTTGCCCATGAGGTGAGGCCTCAATTGGTGTTTGTGAAAGCTTCATTGTGGTCCAACGAACCTCCTGAAAGTGTGACCTTGCTTTGGTATATGGTTTTAGTAGGATTTCAATCAACGGGTGGTGTGGGATTGGTCTATAGGTGGGTTAGAGAGCTCAATAGAGAGGGGTTTTGATGGGGACCTTCCTTGTCTGGTTTGAGGAAGCTTTTAAATAGTTTAATTTGGAGTTTGGGGAGTTTTATAGAGTGACAAAAAAAAGCCCTTGATTTTGAGCTCAAAATTAAGGTTTGACAGTGGGTTTGAGTGGCTAAAAATGGTGGGTTTGAAATTAGGAAAACTGGAAGGAGCTTTGTGAGCATTTAGAGGGCTCTCCTTAAAAAATTGGTAGCACTCTCTCCATGTCCGTGAGAGGGGTTTAAATAGAGGAGGAATTAAGGCTGAGCTTGCCAAACCAGGAGTTGAGAAGGAAGATTCGGTGGAGGGTTGAACGACACAATTCACCAATGGAGGTGAGCCACATTAGATGGGTGAATTTTAAGCTTGATCCATGGGGAAGCCTTCTCAATTTTTGGTTTTCCGACCACTAAATTGGCTGGCCAGGTTAGAGGAGGTTGCTAGCTGGCTTAAGGAACCAAGGGGGACATTTAATAGTAATTAAAATGGAGAGTTAATCCAGTGAGCTCAAGCTTCAGTCAATTGGCCAAAAATAGGATGGAATTTTATAAATCATGGGACCCTAGGTCTATGGCACCTCTAGGGTGGGCTAAGAAAATCTAGGTTGGTTCTTAGGGTCCAAATGGTAGCTGGGTTAGTCCAAAATGGGTTGAATCAAGTGGCTCCAAGTGAGTTTAGGATTTGGGCACAAATTTTGGGATTTGGCTTTGACTCTAATTTAGCTTAAGCTGGAGCTTGGATTAGCCTCAATTAAATGGTAAATTTGGTGAAGGATATTGTCACACGGCATTTGGAAATCAATTGGGTTGAAGATTGAGATGTTATGAAGTTCAATTTAGAAGAATTTGAAATTTTGGGCGAACATGGGAATTTTGGTTTGAATTGAATTTGGACTAGGCTTGAGGCTTGTTCAAGCCAATTGAAGGTTCCAATTTTGATGTGATTGTGGTTTATGGTCATATTGGGATTTAAATTGGGCATGGAATTTGAGTTTGAAGTTGGGTTCAATTGGGCTTAAATCTGGTTTCAATTAGGTTTAGACATGATGAAATTAAATTTGAATTTGAAATTAAGGAAGTTTAAAGTCATTTTGATGGAAATTGGGGGTGAATTGGAGACTTTAGGCATTTAGAGGTCAAATTGGGATTTTGATCAATATTGGTCAATTTGGTCAAATTAGGCCCAACGGATAATTATAATTAGTTTTGGGGAGATTTGGAATGATTTGAGAGGATTTAGGAATTTTTGGGCCATCAGGGGTATTTTGGCAATTTTGGGAAAGTTAAGGGTCATTGCGAATTTTAGAAATTTTTTAGTGTTTGGGGCAATTTGGGTGATCTGGGATGATTTTTGGATTAAATTGGGTAATTTGGGTAGTGTTTGAAAATTTAGGGCTTTAGGAACAATTTGGTAATTTTGGGAAAGTTTGGGGGAAAAAGGCCAAAATTGGGTATTTGTGTAAAATGGGGTCAATTGAGGATGTTGATCATAAAATTACCCTTATGGTGTCATGAGACCAAGGGAGATCCTATTTTGGATTCTCCATGTGTTGGTCTTAGCCAAACCCTAGCCTTGGGCTAAGGTTTGTGGGGCCAACCACATGAGTTTCCAAAAGAGTAGGGTTTAGGGAGTGAGTGAATGTGAGAAGTTTCAAGTGTGTGTGCACAAGGCTGACCCAGACCACACCACCTAGGGCTAACCCTAAGGACAGACAGTCCTATGGGGATTCCTCTTGAGCTCCCTAATGTTGGCTCCACTTATTGAGTGCTAGAGGTTAGAAGCAACATGTCGAACTTTAAGAGAACAACGAGGCATTTGAAATTTCTAATGGTATGGTATCACTAGTCCTCCAGGAATAGTCAACAGAAAAATCCTTTGGCTAGATCCTAGGCTTCTAAGGAAAAAAAAACTAGACCTCAACAAAAAGTGAGGTCAACATAGTCACACACAAAAGCACATATAAAATGGACTAGCAAGAAATATAAGCCACATAAGATATGAATTTTTGCATGGTTAGCACATCACCTAATTACTAAACACATGACACATGGATTCTTGCATGTAAGCACTTGAAATATAGGTTTAACATGAGGTGAGTACTTTAAACATAATTTGTTTTTCATGAAAACCACATATTGAATAGGTTAAACACCTAACTTACATGATAATCAAACAATATATATAATAAACACAAAAATGGAATAATGAATACATGTTGAGCACATAATTTGCATAACAAACATGTACTTTGCATAACTTACAACTCACAAAACAAAAAGTTAGGTTCATGAGGATTAGGCCTGGTTTAGGTGTGTTTAGGTTGATTAGGGCTTGGATAGTATTTTTTTAGGGAGAATAGGGTTCAAGTAGGATTAGAGTAGTGTGTTTGGGCTTTGCAAATTTTAAGTTTGGCTTGCTCAGTTAGGGTAGTTTTAATTCTATTGAGTTGCACATGTGTGTCTGTGGTGAGTTTAGAGTGTTAAGATGTGCATGTGTATGTGAGTTTTGGGTAGGTTAAGAGTTTAGAGTTGATTAGTGTGTTCTTGGGTTAGGCTAATATATTAAGGTTGAGGTGGTGTTTAGGTTTTTAGGTTGGGTAGATTTAAGGTAAAGGAGGAGTTTAAGGTTATAGGTTGGAGTTATTTTAGGAAAGAGGAGATGCATTTGGTTTCACGTTATAGGCTAGAGCAGGTGTTCAGGTTTCCATTTATGGGGTGAAAATGAGTGGGGAGAAAAGTTATGGTTTCAGGTTAGAAAAGTTTTGGCTAGAGGTGGAGTTTGGCATTTCAAGTTGGGAATTCTTGTGCTTAGTTAGAGTGTGTGCAGTGGAGATGGGTTAGAAGAGGAGTTAGGGTTTTGGGTGAGGTACATATATGGTGGAGATGGAGTTAATAAGGGAGTTTTATGGTAGAAAATGAAAGAAAAGGGGAAGTTAAGGGAGATAAATAGTGAAAAATGAAAGTCAAGGGGAAATCAAGTGGTGGAATATGAAATAAAAAAAAAGGAAAATACATGTTAAATTAAAAACTACATTATGTGAAATTGAAGTAAAATTAAAAGGAGATGGAAGAGTTATACCTTTGCTTTTTGATGGAGTTCTTACTTTGGATGAAGTTTTTTCACTTATGGTTTCTTTGATATGGTATCAATCGAAAGAAAAGAAGAGAGAAAAATTTGTCTGCCCTCTTTGTTTGCCCTTATTTTTGTGGTCGAAGGAAGAGGGGAAACGAGGGGAAGAAGAGAGGGAGCCACAACTTGAAGAGGGGAGATAAGGGAAAGATGTTTTATCTTAGGAAGAGAATGAGGGGGAATTCTTATGCTTAGTTAGATGAGGTGCACAGTTGAAGGAGAAGATTTGAAGGGAAAGAAAGGGGAGAGTGGTTATGGAGGAAGATGAGAGAATTTTTTTAAAAAAAATAGAGGAAAATTTAGGAATTTACNCTTACTTTGGATGAAGTTTTTTCACTTATGGTTTCTTTGATATGGTATCAATCGAAAGAAAAGAAGAGAGAAGGATGTGTCTTCCCTCTTTGTTTGCCCTTATTTTTGTGGTCGAAGGAAGAGAGGAAACAAGGGGAAGCGGAGAGGGAGCCACAACTTGAAGAGGGGAGATAAGGGAAAGATGTTTTATCTTAGGAAGAGAAAGAGGAGGAATTCTTGTGCTTAGTTAGTTGAGGTGCAGAGTTGAAGGAGAAGATTTGAAGGGAAAGAAAGGGGGAGTGGTTTTGGAGGAAGATGAGAGAATTTTTTTCAAAAAATAGAGGAAAATTTAAGAATTTATTAAAATTAGACAGTTATGGTGATTATGGTAAAAAAAATAAAGTGAACCTCATTTTGAATAGGATGATGCAATAAATTCACCGGTCTAACTCGTTTTTTTAAGAAAATGGTCTCTAGTTCAAGATATGTNCAGTTATGGTGATTATGGTAAAAAAAATAAAGTGAACCTCATTTTGAATAGGATGATGCAATAAATTCACCGATCTAATTCATTTTTTTAAGAAAATGGTCTCTAGTTCAAGATATGTCAAGTAGAAGTGAGCCCAAACCCTAAAAGAGAAAATTTGTTTTGATTCATTTTAATGATTAAAACTAAGTGTTTTTCTATTTAAATCAAGCTTTGTTGAAGTCATTTTTTTAGTTCCTTTTTTGGTGATTTAATATAATTATTCTTTTTATTATTGAAATTATTATTTTTTCTCTCTAAATTATCAAATGAATTTGATGATACCAAATGAAGTCTTATTAGAGTACAAAGAGGCTCATTTAAAAGAATTTGATGATATGATCACAATTTTAAAGTCTATTTTTAAAAAAATAATTACTGGGTGAAAATTTTTTATGTGAGACTTTTTTTCATGTATGAAAAACCTTGTTACAATATTTTACNTGGTGATTTAATATAATTATTCTTTTTATTATTGAAATTATTATTTTTTCTCTCTAAATTATCATCGGCACAACGAGATACCAAATGAAGTCTTATTAGAGTACAAAGAGGTTCATTTAAAAGAATTTGATGATATGATCACAATTTTAAAGTTTATTTTTAAAAAAATAATTATTGGGTGGAGTGAAAATTTTTTATGTGAGACTTTTTTTCATGTATGAAAAACCTTCTTACAATATTTTACATGAAAATGATGTTTGGTGTGCACCAAACTGGTTTACATACTTCTCATATGTGATTATAAAGCTAATACAACTTAAAAAATATAGTTTTAGTCGCCGAATTGGCCTTTGGAGAAATGATAATTTTAGGGTATGAAGAAAGCACTATTTAGGAATGAAAATTTGAACTGAAGAATTTTACATAAATATTATCTCATAAAATCATCATACTTATTTGCATAACAATGAGTATCATGTAGCTTTTAGAATGAAGTTTTAAGTTCTACTATAATCTGGGAAGATAAAATGATAACTTTACATTTTATGATGGTTAAGGCTTACTTTAGGTTAATTTTAGGGTTTGGTCAAAGTTGATTATATTTAAGTTTTTCTTTTGATTTAGTTGATTTTAATTTTTATTTAGTTTGCTTTTAGTTCTATTGAATTATATTTTAGCTTATGATTCTGCTGAAGTGAAATTCAGTTAAATACAAGAAGGAGAAAATGGTCGACCAAATAATGAGATCAACAAATAGAACCCCAACATATGTGGTAGACTATGGAAAGTACATCACACATATTGGTGTTGACCAAAATGATCAAATAAGTTTGAGAGTAAAGATATTGTTGTTCAGCGTTTGAGTTTTGAATTTGGGACATAGTCAGAAGATTGAAGCTTTTATTTAAGTTTTGTAGATTTTAACATTTTTGTTTGATTTGGGTAAGTTAAAGGTTTCGAAGGTTTGGATATTTTATTTGAGGTTAAATTTTCATTCGTTTGGTTATTTTAACTGTTGACTTGTGTTTACTAGCTTAATATTTTGATGTTTATGTTTCTTATCGACTACATTCATTAAATATTCATACCGGGGATTGGGATATATGTTTCCTGAAAGAGCTTAGTTTGAGATATTAGGGAATAAAATTATTAGAAAACTTACTCCTGGAATAAGGAAGGCAACTTAAACAATCTAAGGATGCTGCTGTAGAATCCTAAAGTCTTATAAGATTTTCATAATGGCTTATACACGATGCAATCACTCTTCATGTCTTATGGAATAAAATGTATGAAAGCCTAAAGATAGTACTATTTTGGTTCATGTCTTAAAGGAAAGATATCTAAGGATGGTGTAATAAAGATGTTTTTCATAGATCAAAATATTTGAAAGCCTAAAGAAGGTGTTATTATGCTTCGTCTTTTCAAGGTAAATAGTCTAAGGACGGTGCAATTAAGCTTCATGTCCTATATATCGAGAGATTTGAAAGACTAAAGAACATTCAATCATGCTTGCGTATTCATGGCAAAAATTCTAAAGATGGTGCAATTAAGCTTCGTGTCCTATAGAATAAAAGATTTGAAAGCCTAAAGATGGTGCTTTTAGGCTTCGTGTCTTTAAGGAAAAAAAGTTTAAAGTTGGTGCAATTAAGGTTTGTGTAATATAGACTAAAAGGTTTGAAAGCCTAAGGATAATGCTATTATGTTTAATATCTTCAAGATAAAACATCTAAGGATAACGCAATTAAGCCATTTATCCTTTAAACCGAAAGGTTTGAAAACCTAAAGATGGTGTTATTAAGGAATAAAGTTTAATGACACTGTCATTAAACTTTATTTCATATAGATTGAAGGGTTTGAAAGCCTAAATATGGTGTAATTATGCTTCATGTCTTAAAGGAAAAAAGTCTAAGGTTGATTCAATTAAACTTTGTGTCTTACAGACTGAAAGGTTTAAAACCCTAAAGATGCTGCTATCATGCTCCATGTCTTTAAAGCAAAAAAGTTTCGGGATTGTACAATTAAACTGTGTTCTATAAGCTGAAAGGTTTTGAAAGCCAAAGACTGATATTTTACTTTGTGACTTTTGGGCAAAAAGTCTAAGGATGTTGCAAGTAAGTTTTGTGCCCCAAATACTAGAGAGATTCAGATTCATTCACCTGAATACATTATCCTAGAAAACCTTACGTACACATCCAATAAATGAGTCAAAGATACCTAATCAAAATAAGATTGAAACCGTGCAGAATCACATCCAACCTAAAAAGAAAACAATGTGATTAGATCGTGATGGAAAATCACATGGACTCACATCCAACCTGAGAGCTAATTAAAGGAAAGTTGTTCATTACTTGTTGAGTGTTGTTTGTTTTAAAATTTTTATAAGTTTTTGTGATTTCTTATTGAAATGATTTATTATTATTATTATTTTGGAAGGTTTTATTTGTTTCTTTTGAAGGTTTTTTTATGTTTTCCTACTCTAGGGTATTCATTGAACATACTAGTTGTATTAGGTAGAAGACACATATTTTGGTTCTTTATAAAATTGGTGTCCCTAGCTTGTTTTATTGTCATCATATAATTCTCTTTTCAACTAACCTTGTTTCCTTGACCATCAAAATGATTTGGAGAAAGAAGAGAGCTTGAAATGCGAGGAAAAAATGATGAAACTAAATAAACAAGTTTTAAAAAATATGGAGAACTTTTATAAGTCAGTCTTCATGTGATAGATAAAGAGTGTATGCCCAAAATGAGATCAGGTTAAAGCACCTTGAAAAATGTTTCCATTAAGAGAATTCTATAAAATCAACCAACTGAAACATAGAACCAAAATTATATTTTGTTTTAGGGATAAGAAAAACTCTCATACGAGCTTCTCCTATTAGTTAATTATAACTTGGGATATACCCAAAAATACTCTCAATTAAAGGAGTCAAGATTACTTTTCTTTGATAATTGGTGAATAAGAATATCAAGGATTTTTTTCATCTCAAATATGAATATCCTAATGCTTTTGAAGCCAAATTGGGCTATAAGGTAAAGGGTGAATCACCGTATCACATATGAGCGGAGGCTTATCAATAATCGGGCCTATAAAATGACATCAACAATGTCTTAAGAAAATAAAATAGACTTAAAGGGAGTATATCGATAAGAAAGTAAGGAATTTCTAAAAAGTAGAGAGAGCTCGGTCATGATTCCATGGATTCGCCATTCCAAGCTTTCAGGACTCTTAGTTTATCTAATCATGGAGGTAGTCGATCAGACTCTACCAGAGATGCCTTGTTAATGACCCATGTTTTGCGTTGTCCAAGAAATATTAGTAGCCCTAAAGTCAATAGAAAAAATCTCTAATTCCATATGACTCTACTTTTATAGAATTGTTAAAAAAGAGACTTATACCCACCAAGAAAAAGGTTAAAAAGCCTTTAGAATGAATGAAAAAGATAGATTTAGAAACAAAGCTGAACCATCCCACAAAGAGCTTTCATCTTGTCTAAGTAGGGGGAGCCTCTAACATCCTACTCATCTAAGACAACAACCACCTGATCATTGAAATTTAAGCATAGCTTGTCGGATTGAAGAAGCAAGTGTACTCCTTCTCAGGACATTCAAATAAGATGTAGTTATTTAGCAAGGTTCTTAATGTGGAACCCTATTCATGTGACTTGGGATATGCAAAAAATTTTAAATTCATGAGAAGACCACGGAAGAAAAGTGAAGCATAAGTTAAAGTTCTTATTTTAAAGTGGATTCAAATTTAATTCTAAATTTTAATTAAGATAAATATTTTATTCCGTTTTTTTGTAGAAAAGATTTTTCGTTTAAAGAGCATAAGAAAAAATGTAAAAGTATAAACAATCCCAATTCAAAAGAAAATGTGAATTTAGCACTCTGTGTAGGAAATAAAAACACCACATAAATAAATAAGAAAGCTCAGGTGCCCATGGGTTGACAACATATCCTAAAAATCCCAAAAGATTGGTCAAGCTCTGCATTTACATTCTTGATCCTAATGTTTATACAAAAATATGAACTTAAAACTAAAATATGAGTCAAAATAATGCAGCTTCTGGTCCTCGCCACTTAATGCTACATATCAAACACCTTGAAAACCTTGTTCATACCTTATTTTTATTATAGACTCAGGCCTACATCCTAAAAAAAATTACATATGTAAGTCAAAAAAAAAAGAAATGACTTGCAATGAAAAGGTTAGCACAAAATATTTATATGAAATAGATAAAAAACTGTGCCTGACAGAGGGCGTTAAGCCGCACCTTCAGAAAATGTGTTAGTTTATATCACGATAGCTCCTCCTTAATGTCATAGCTTCTAATGGGATTGTTTTATTATGTACACCATAGATCTTGAAAATTTTCTTTCTAAAGGATCAAATATGGAATTTGAAGAATAGTATACTATTTTGAAGGGTAGAAATATTTCCCTACAGTGGATCTAATCACTTGTATACTGAAAATATTTGTGATTTATGGACTTGTGGAACTATAATTTTCCTTTTATCTTTTTGATGTAAGATAAGGTTTAATTTATTTTGGGTTCTAGTATCTCTATGAGCGGGTTCTCTCATAGTTAATCTCATCTCAATAAATACTATTGAGAACACTCTTTATTAAGGTTATGTCTTACATCTTTCTTAATGACCAATAAATATATGTGAGATGGCAGATGTTTTAAGACATAGATAAAATAATAGGTTTTGAAAAAGTTTGACTTCACTTGAACTAAGAAACTTGAGTCTATTGAGTTAATTTAAATTTAAAAGTTTATTTTGAATTAAAGTTAAATTTAAGTTGGTTGTTAAATTTTAAAAACGATATTTAAAATTTTAAAACATAATTTGATGAAAAAATTTAAGTTTTGTTAAATTGAATTCTTAAGGTAATTAGATTAGTTTTAATGTCTTTAAAATTATTTTGAGAATTATCAAAGTTCATTTTTAAAAGTTTAAAGATTTTTTTTAACTTATTGAAATTAATTATGATTTATTAAGTTGATTAAGTTCAATTTTAAAGGTGATTGATAAAGTTATTTATAATATGTTGAATTTAAGATTGGTTTGAAGTTCTTAACTTTTATTAAAACTTAGTAAAATTCATTTAAATTCATAAATATTTATTAAAGCTTTTTTTTTAGATTCATTAAGTTTGTTAAAAATTATTAAAGTTTATTAAGGTTGAAGTTTAATTTCATTTGATTTATTAAAGTTTGTCTAAGTTCATTAAAATTTATTAAAGTTTGATAGTTTATTTTGAAAATTTTTAATTAAAGTTGATTAATGTTGATAAATTTTTTTTTAAACTTCGGTTGAGTTTTAAAATTTCCTCATCTTTAGAGTTTGGGCTCAACAATTGAAAGTCAGAGTGATAATATAGAGCATAAATTTAAAATTTATCTTTGAGATAGAGATTTGAGCTAAATTAGTTTGATTTAAATAGATTTGGAGTAGACTTGGGTTTGATTTGAATTGACTTGGAATTAGTTTTGAAATTGATTCAAATTGGATTGAATTGGGATTGATTTGATGTTGATTGATTCAAATGGAAACTAAGATAGGGCAGATCCTAGACTAAAGGTTAGAGAAGGTAAATGATTTCTAGATTGAGGTAAATCCCTAAATAAAAATAACTCTAAACAGATTGTTATAGGTGAACTATCTAAAATTTTAGAAATAAAGCACTCAGTCAAGATGCTTATAATTTTCTTTCATTTTGGATGCTTTAATATCTTAAAGTATTAAATAGTAAAATAGTAGGAGGTCTCTCTCGTCGTCATAGCAATGACATAAGGTAGGCCAACCTATTATTTAATGGTTTTAGAGTATCTTCATCAATAATCATAAATTACTTAGTTCTTTGATAGTCCTATAGTTCAAGGACGTAAGCCATGTGTTTTATATGTCCCAAACCTTAATTCTATCTATTAGGTACTAAACTAACTTAAGCTTCTAGACTGGACTAATCTAGGATGTGTGTGGATCTTGGTTTTCAGCTACATCTGCTAACCTAGGGGTTCATAGTTTGGAGCTATCCAAGCATGTGGTTATATAAATTTGGAGTTGGATTATTTTATGAAATTTTAGGGTTTTACAACTTAAAATATGATTTATTTAGTTCCAAGGTTTATCAATCATGGTGAAAAATGAAAACTTTTAATGTTTTCAAATTTAGTTTTCCAAGGGTGTTAGTTGGTGTCAAAAAATCATAATTCTTCTAAGATTTGAATTCAATTTTATATATTTGAGTGTTCTTTTTACTCAATTCCTAGGATTTTAAGTATGTATAGTCTAAGACTATATATTCAAATTATCTAAACTTTTTTTTTTGAAAAATTAAATTGTCATCNGAATTCAATTTTATATATTTGAGTGTTCTTTTTACTCAATTCCTAGGATTTTAAGTATGTATAGTCTAAGACGATATATTCAAATTATCTAAAACTAAACCCTCTAATTTTATACTTTTCATATTTAAAGCTCACTCATATTGTCACTAAAAATATTTTATTTTCGATGCAAAATTTTTTTTTTTGAAAAATTAAATTGTCATGTAAAAAGAATGTGAGTAATATGAGTTCACTTACATGTGAAACACGAAGATTTAGAATGGCCCATGACTTATATACTCATAAGCCTAGGTTGCGAAATCATATGTTTTTGGGGAGAAACAATATTCATTTAGGTAGACACTTAAGTTAAAGAATAAAAGTATTGCCTACACTAAGCGCATTAAGAGAGCCTGACAAAACTTATCAAATACATTACCTATGCTAAAAAGGATTTTTAAAGGTAAATTTAAAAAAAGTTTTTTAAAAGTTTTTAAGAAGTTACCTTTAAAAGGTATTTAAATTCTTTTATATTTTGAAAACAACTTTATTTTAATTTTAAAATATTTTTGAGCTTTGAACAATATTAATTTTTTTTTTAAAGATCCATAGAATTTGTTGGAAAAAGGTTTTGAATTTTAAAAATTTTCTTTAATTCTAAAAAATGAACTTTAAAAAGTTTGAACCTTAAACTTTTAAAAACGAAGTTTTAGATTTAAAATGTCTTTAACGAGATTTAAATTTTAAAAACTCGTTAAAAGATTTTATGATGAATATACCTTGAGTTTTTCTGCACTTAAAATATAGGAATTTTAGAACTCAATTAATTGAAGTAGAAAAATATTCTTTTTCATTGGTTGTTTAAATTTATAAGTGTATCTTTTAGAGCAAATTTGGTTAAAGTATACAAGTTTTTTTGGGTTATTTATATTTTAAAATATGTAATTTTGAAGCACATTTAATATGTATATATTTTAAAAATATTTTAAAGTCACCATGTTCTCTCTTGCTCAGTAGAGGAAGTTTCATTCTTCTTCTTAATCATTAATTAATCACACATACCCAATGTTAACCAAGATTCATATCTAGTGAAGCTTCCTAATTGTCCATCCCAACTTGTAGAAAAGTAAAGTGAATTATATTTACAGAAAAATAAAATTCATCCAACCAAGAAAACATACACATTCACACATCCATAGAGTCATACATGGAAACACACATCCGTGTAATAATACTCATTACAATCCTTCTTTCTTTTTCTTTATTTTACATGTACAATTAGAACATCTTGCATCATATGGAGTTACAAACTAAAGAGAGCTTAACCTACATCAACATAGACAGTAAATGTTACATTTTGCATGAGGTAGATTCGTAGGGCTCTATGCCTAATCCTAAGCATACACCCATACACCTACGTCCATATACATGTATGCATATATTCTTAAGCACACACATCAATACACATACATACATATATGTGCACACCCACACACATTACATACATCAATTTTACATTTTTTAACATGCATTTTATCCTAAATTTTACTTATTTTTTTATTATTTTATCTTATATTTACGCTTGGGAAATGCTTTTGTTGGTGTTGTTAGTTTGAATATGAACATTTTGGAATCAGAAAATCTAACAAAAAAGCAGCCTAAAGCTGCATGAGCATGCTTGAAAGTGGTGTGACCATGTAATTTGATCGAGAGTAGTGATTTGAACATGCCAAAATCTGGTCTGACCACACTAGAATTATAGACCTATGGCGTGACCACACCAGGATCGAGCATTACCACGCTGCTTAATTTAGAAACTTAGCATGACCACACTGCATTTCTGCGTGACCACACTAACAAAGTAAGAAATCATTTAGAAAAAAATTCTCCTGCCAAATTCTTAGATTCTGATATAAAAATGATTATTAGGGCTTCTTGATAGAAGAGAAGAGTGTTAAGATGGCTAAAAATAGAGATTAGGAGATATTTTGAGTGCTTCAACTTAGTGTTCTTCCTTTCTTGNATCATTGAGCCCCAATCTTTTCTTCTCAAATGAATTTCCAGATTCTTAATACTTCAAAATATAGTTTCCTTATACTTTAAATAGTTAACTATAATCTTATTCTTTTATACTAAATATCTTAAGTTACAAAATTATATTTCATTACAAAAATATTTTTTTAAATCTACTATAATATTTAAATAGCTACAAAAATATAGTTACTTGAATTAAATTCACTACATAAAATCATATAAATAATTTTTGAAAATAATTAAATAGAGGACATCTAATAGTTAATCTTTTTCTTCCCTCCCCCAATCTTAAATTTTTCAATATAAAATAATACAGGTGGAAAGAAAAACTCAAAATATATATCATACCTCAGTATTTTAGGCATTTTCATCATTCTGAAATTTTTGCAGGCATTCTCAACATTTCTACTTCACCTGGTTTGTAATATTAGGGGCTTTGTATACATATAAATCATTAGAGGAATTTATGGGTAATGACATTTTGAAATAAGTATAAAACTAAAAAATTAAACAAGCACAACATTTCCTAACACAAACACAATACTAACAAAACAATTAAAAATTGCAAAATAAAAATCATATTATATTACAAATCACAATACTACTCAACATCTATTAAACTACACATACAAATTTAACTACCACATTAACTTTATAACAAAAATTAAAAATAATCCAAATACAACATAATACTCAAAATGAAAGTCCAAATACACAAACATCCATTTCTATTACAAAAAGATTATAGAAATAAAAGTACAAATATAAGTACATCAATTACATTTAAATATCAAAATCCCAAACTATGTCTTTGTTGCCTTTATCAGCAGGTGGATCGAGATGATACTGAGTATATTGACTCAGGAAAAGTAACATCAGGCTCACCTCTGTAGTGTCGGGCCTGAGCTTCATAATATGCTACCTCAAAATTTGAATGCCTCTGAAGGTACTCACTATCATAATCGTATCAACATTCTAAACCTCCAATTCTTTCATTTATTAACTCTATGCTCTTTCGCTTTAAGGTCAACTCATTCATCAAATCAGAGAGTCTTTCATTTATTAATTCTATGCTCTTCCGCTGCAAGGTCAACTCATTCATCAAATCAGAGAGCATCCTTTCACTTATTAAGTCTATATTTTTTTGCTGCAAGGTCAACTCATTCATCAAATCAGAGAGGGTACGGAACTAGAAGGTGGAAGGTCATAACTTGTAGAGGGAACATCTCTACTAGTAGAAGGTTCTTAGAACTAGAAGGTGGAAGGTCATAACTTGTAGAGGGGACATCTCTACTAGTATAAGGTTCTTGTTCAAGTCTATGCTCTTCCGCTGCAAGGTCAACTCATTCATCAAATCAGAGAGGGTAGGGGATTAGGTGGAAGGTCATAACTAGTAGAGGGGATATCTCTACTAGTAGAAGGTTCTTGACTTCTACTCCGTGGAAGGTCATAACTTGTAGAGGGGACATCTCTACTAGTAGAAGGTTCTTGACTTCTACTCATGGAAGGTCATAACTTGTAGAGGGGACATCTCTACTAGTAGAAGGTTCTTGACTCCTACTTCGAGTTCTCCATTTCTCATGGAGAAGGTCATAACTTGTAGAGGGGACATCTCTACTAGTAGAAGGTTCTTGACTTCTACTCCCATTTCATAACTTGTAGAGGGGACATCTCTACTAGTAGAAGGTTCTTGACTTCTACTTCCAGTTCTGCATTTCTCATGGGATTCATAAGTCTTCAAATTAGCTTTACTAATGGGTTTCATAGGATAAACCCATTACATAAGTCTTTAAATTGGCTTTACTAATGGGTTTCATAGGGTAAACTCATTCTTCATCTCCAATTTCTACTCCAGAAAGTTTGCAAATTGCATAAATAAGTTCAGGATGTCCTAGACCTCCACTTGTCTCATTCATCGTCGTAGTCAATATATTCTTAAGAATAATTCTCCTCACATTTATAGTTCTATTATTTTGAATACAGAAATTCAGAATAGCTCTATCTCTAGTTACCTCACTATGGTGATAAGTAGGTAACAGAGTAGAGGAAATCAAATAGTTCCACGCCTTAGAGGTGGCATTTAGCATGGAAGTAGAAAAAAATACCCGTTCTCGCTGCTTTATATTCCATGTTTCTTTCCCATCAGTGAGAAAGTTGATCACATCATTCAGGGGGTCTTCCATCGTACTGAAGGATTCATACTGGCAACTATAAGAGTCTGGGACTTCGTAAAAGGTGTTGATGTGGGCGGCAGTAAATTTCACAGGAAATCCACGCACTTGAACGATTCTGTCATCAGAATAAATTACATTGGTATAGAACTCCTTCACAACATTTGCATCAGCTTTGTTGGTGGTGTAACAAAAGTTTTCCTACCTCCGCTCAGCAATAACCACATTGCATCAGCTTTATTGGTGGTGTAACAAAAGTTTTCCCACCTCCGCTCGGCAATAACTCGTTCAATTTCTCCTCCCGGATTCTCAAAAACTTGATCTTGTATACATTTCTTCCCTCTAAATACTGAAGTAAATCTCGACTGAGCCTTCGCATTGATGAAGCCTCCCGGACTTTCAAAAACTCGATCTTGTATACACTTCTTTCCTTTAAATATTGAAGTAAATTTTGTTTGAGTCATCACATTGACAAAGCGAGACTCGTCAAACTCAACCCGTCTCTTTTGTCGTGGAGCCATTTCAATCTAATCAAATTATAGAAAAAAATTCTAAAAATTACTTCAAATATGCAAATAATGGCTTCCAATAGGAATTCTAAGAGTTCAACATTAAGATCCATGAATTTCTTCTCAAATTTTCTTCACATTCTCAAATTTTTTATTCTAAGAGTTCAACACTAAGATCCATGAATTTCTTCCCAAATTTTCTTCACATTCTCAAAATTTTTGGATCTCCTCAGTGTGGAAGAAATCCATGGTGAAGATCAAATATTTTTAGTTTGGAGTGAAACTCTTGCCTAGAGATGATCAAATCCGGTGTCAAAAAGACTTGAAATCGCCTCCCAATCCAAGATCTTTCAAGCCCTAGGTCAAAAGTGCATTTTTAGGAGGAAGGGGATGATGAATAGTGGTGGTTGACTGGTCAAAATCACGATTAAAGGTGTTTTTTTGTAAGCTTGTCGTCGGCGGGGTCGATGGCGCCTTATGTGCGCTCTATTGGAATTAAATCCTAAGTCTCGGTAAAATCTCGTCATCGGCGGCATCGAGGGCACCGTCGGCAGCGTCGAGGGCGTCATCGGCGGGCTCTATTAATTTTGGTTTAAACCTTGGATTTTTACAATTTCAATCATTTTCAAGCCTTAATGACTTTTTTTCAATCATGATAGACATAATTTTAAGTGACTAAAAGATGTAATTAGCCATATAAACTTTCACAACACAAAACATCACATTTATATATAAATTCCAAGGGGTACAATATATGTCACATAACACACCTAAGTTTGGTATTTTCTCAACCTCAATACATTAATTCAGCACCGCAATCCAAGCCAAAATACTCAAAACGTTGAAAAAAAAACATCTTATGCTTAGTCTCAACTATACAGAGATCTAAAATCATGATTCTAAAGCAAAGCAAATACAAAGTTCAAATCAAAATACATAGATAGACAGATATATAGTAATATAAATCTACTATTCTTCAGATTCAGTATTAGATTCTCCTCTGAGATCACCCATTGATTGCACATAAACGAAGAGGTTGTAGAAGAGTCGGAATGGAAATTATTCAGTACAATCCTCCTCTATCAATTTCATCCTCCGCATCAGCCGTATCAAACTAACTTCTAAATGTCCAGAGTGCTCAAAATGTTCTTTCATCATCCAGTTTAGATGATCGAAGAAATCGAAGATATTATTAATCGCATTCATGACATTTTGTACCTCATTTTCCAATTTCTTGATTCGGTGCAGGATCACCAAAGACTTGTCAGGAATTAAGGGTCGAACTGGCAATGAATTCTGAGATGATTGATCTACTATAATGGTCATGTCATTTTCATCTTCAAAAGCTGGGAATCTCTCAGTTGGGTCTAAAGGCTTACAAGGTAGTGATACATTTTCCCAATTTTTGTAGGACACTTGGAACTGACTGCAAAGTGAGAAAATTTTGGAGGGGTATCCAAGCTCATAAGTTGATCCATGAACAATCAGGCCCAAAACCGACTTCACAATTATGGATCCAATGTCGATTGGCAGTCCCCTTTGAATGCAGTAGTTTAAAATAGCACTTTCTTTAGAAACCTTACCAATCTTCATTGTCGGTAACAGTTTCGCAGAAATGAAAAAGTGTCAATGTTTCGAAACGGGATTTAGGAGTGTCGCAGAAAAACTAACATACATGTTTTCTCTTGTTTCCCAGTCGTCAGTTTTGTCTATTAAATATTGGTAAATTTCATTCACCTGGTTTCTCGTTGGGACGAAATTAGAATAGTGGCAGACAGGAACGTTCTCTATCATGTATAATTCATTGATTCATGTAGGAGTGAAAGTTATCCATCTTTCTTGCACATAAACAATTCCCTGGTTGATTTCATGTAAATTTGCAAAAAAATCTTTTACCACAGGAACCACCACGACGGCGGTAGTGTAGCACAACACTTCTCATCTTTGCCGCACAATTGTTTCTTCAATTTCCGTCGTAGGATTATTCAATCTGCAATTTATGAGTCCTCGTTCCTTGATCAATCTTTTCTTCGTTAGTAACTTGTTGAAGATTCACTGCGCTTCCGCACTAATAAACTTTCGCCGATTGAAAACTCACATTCTGGGATTATCAAGAGAATTGGACGCCATAGGAATGAAATTGGTGGAGTTTCACTTCGTTTTGGAGGGAAAATACGAACTAGGAATCAAATTTTAGAGTTTAAAAGGATAATTCCCGCCCAAAAACCGCCATTTAAACCCAAGCAACCGCCATTTCGCCGGTCTCGCCGTCGGCAAGCCTCTGTATTAATTTTATCTAGGCTCTCGGGAAAAACCCACCGTTGGCGGCATCGAGGGCGCCGAAATTGCACAGTTTCGCTCTGGTCCAAATGCGTTTCAATTTTTCTCTATGGATCCAATTTTTATGATGATTCAAGGGTAAACAAAAGTAGTAGAGCTCAATACTACCACAAACTAATGATAATTTCAAATAAAAGCTATTATAATCGCAGAAAAATAAAGATAACTATGAGTTTCCTCCCATAAAGCGCTTGGTTTAACGTCGTCAGCCCGACCTATTCATGAGTTATTCAGGTTCACTGATCATTAAAATCTCTTTAAAATTTGGTCTTTTACCCTCAAAATACGATTTTAATTTGTGTCCATTTACTTTAAATCTTATTTCAGTCTTCTGGTCTTCAACTCCTCCGTAAGTATAAACTTGAGTCACAGTAAAGGGTCCTAACCAACGAGACTTCAATTTCCCAAGGAATAACTTCAACCTAGTATTGTAAAGCAAAACTTCTTCTTTTGGTTCAAAGTTCTTCTGGTTAATCCTTCGATCATGCCCCAAAACTTCTTATCCTGGTTCAAAGTTCTTGTGGTTAATCTTCCGATCATGCCATAAATTTAGTTTTTCCTTATAAATTCTGTCGTATCATAAGATTCATTTCTTAATTCTTCCAATTCATACGATACTTCTTGTCCTGGTTCAAAGTTCTTCTGGTTAATCTTTCGATCATGTCATAACTTTAATTTCACTTCTTGTCTTGGTTCAAAGTTCTTCTGGTTAATCTTCCGATCATGCCATAACTTTAATTTTTTCATCTTGTCCTGGTTTAAATTTCTTCTGGTTAATCTTCCGATCATGCCATAACTTTAATTTTTCCTTATAAATTCTACATTATCATAAGATTCATTTCTTAATTCTTCCAATTCATTTAATTGTAACAATCTCTTCTTAAGTTGTTATAATAAGACTCATTTCTTAATTCTTCCAATTCATTTAATTCAAAGTTCTTCTGGTTAATCTTCCGATCATGCCATAACTTTAATTTTTTCCTTATAAATTCTGTCGTATCATAAGATTCATTTCTTAATTCTTCCAATTCATACGATACTTCTTGTCCTGGTTCAAAGTTCTTCTGGTTAATCTTTCGATCATGTCATAACTTTAATTTCACTTCTTGTCTTGAGACTTCAATTTCCCAGGGAATAACTTCAGCCTTGTATTGTAAAGCAAAACTTCTTGTCCTCACCAGGAAATAACTTCTGCCTAGTGTTGTAAAGTAAAACTTCTTATCCTGGTTCAAAATTTTTCAGGGAATAACTTCAGCCTTGTATTGTAAAGCAAAACTTCTTATCCTAGTTCAAAGTTCTTTTGTTAATCTTCCGATCATGCCATAACTTTAGTTTCTCCTTATAAATTCTGTCGTTATCATAAGACGTTAATTTTCCGATCATGCCATAACTTTAGTTTTTACATGTCGTTATCATAAGACTCATTTCTTAATTCTTCCAATTCATTTATTTGTAACAATCTCTTCTTACCAAATAAGATTCATTTCTTAATTCTTCCAATTCATTTAATTGTAACAATCTCTTCTTACCAGCATATTAATCTTTCGATCATGCCATAACTTTAGCTTTTCCTTATAAATTCTATCATTATCATAAGATTGAATTCTTCCAATTCATTTAATTGTAACAATCTCTTCTTACCAGCATCTTTCAAATTATAATTTAATTCCTTAATCACCCAATATGCTTTATGCTCCAATTTTACTGGTAAGTGACAAGGNTATAATCTTATTCTCTTATACTAAAATATCTTAAGTTACAAAATTAATTTTCATTACAAAAATATTTCTTTAGATCTACCATAATATTTAAATAGCTACAAAATATAGTCACCTGAATTAAATTCACTACATGATATCATATAAATTTTTGAAAATATTGAAATAGAGGACATCTAATAGTTAATTTTTTTCCCTCCCCTAAACTTAAATTTTTCAATATAAAATAATTCATGTGGAAAGAAAAACTCTAAATATAAATCATACCTCAGTATTTTAGGCATTTTCATCATTCTGATATTTTTGCAGGCCTTCTCAACATTTCTACTTCACCTGGTCTGTAATATTAGGAGCTTTCTACACATATAAATCATTAGAGGAATTTCTGGGTAATGAAATTTTGAAATAAGTATAACACTAAAACATTAAATAAGCACAACATTTCCTAACACAACCACAATACTAAATAAAACAATTAAAATTTAAAAAGCGAAAAAAAAATCACATTACTTTACAATCTACAATACTACTCAACATATATTAAACCACACATGCACATTTAACTATAACACTAACTTTATAACAAAAACTAAAAATCATCCAAGTACAACATAATAATCAAAAGGAAAGTCAAAATACATAAACATCCATTTCTATTATAAAAAAGATCACAGAAATAAAAACTCAAATATAAGTACATCAATTTCATTCAAGATCAAAATCCCAAGCTATATCTTCATCTCCTTGATTAACAGGTGGATTGGGCTGATACTGAGTTTATCGGGGGCACTCAGGAAACATAACATCAGACTCACCTCTGTAGTGTCAGGCCTGAGCTTCATAATGGGCTACCTCAAAATTTTCTTCATTCGAGGGGACACTGCTTATCCTACTCGTTTAAGTAATTCAACCACTGAACATCCTTCTTTAGCGGCCAACCTCTGGAACACTATGCAAACTTTAGTGGCAGGAGTGGGCTTCTCCTTCTCCTCACTGTGACCATGAATCGATGGTAAGGTAAAAACAATCCTTTGAATACTTTCATATCCATTAGTATTCATTAATGGATGAAACCTACTTCGTTATAGGAATGAAGAGGCTTCAGATAATGCAAGCTCCACCTCATGAGGAAACTCATCAACAAATGTCTCTTTTAGAATTTCAGCTTTAGTGGCTTTCTAGCCCTTTGACTGTGGTTCCTTATCTGAGTTTGGGTTAATGACATAGTCCTCAAACTCGATCCAATTTCAAATACAAAAGGTGAGACAGCAAATTCTTCAGTTGGGACTTCGACGATCATAACCATTTTTTCCTTTAGCAGAAATGGAAACAATAGGCTTAGCAGGCGCCATGGTGGTAGCAGTCTTTGCCTTCTTGTAAGAAAGGAAATCCTGTGGACAGTTTAGGTTGAATGCAACAAATGGCTCCTGAACTTCTAGAGCGGCAAATTTCAATACGACAAACCGGGTTTTTTTGAGAATGACCTCAAGATCCTTAAATCCAGCTCCGAACTTGATGGTGGGGGTGATATTGCTGGCATTACCACTCATCGGTAGGTTGCACGAGAAAGTGAGCGTTGGGAATGCCATTGCAGTAGCTTCAAAAAGAAAGCTCTAGGGTTAGTTATTTGGCCAATAACTTGTAGTTCTAGTGCGACCAGTAAAATTAACAGAGCTCTATCTATAGATTGTGTAAGTCTTTATTTAATTTGTGAAGATTTTAAAATTTACTAAGAATATTTTCAAAGTAGAAAGATTTGATTAATTTAAAGGAAATTAAAGAGCAAGCGCATCACAACACAATTCGATTTAATTTGCAAAATAATAAATAAAACTTGAAAGGGAAAATAAAGTTTAGGACCCAATGCAGAACCAACTTTATAACGCACAATATGCCTGGTTAATAACGATTTAATATGCCCGGACAGAACTAATCCACCAACACACCTATTGGGAGTCCGACCCCACACAAAGATAAAAGTCCTGATGAACTTCTGAACCTCTCTATTCAAAGGTTATTGAACAGATGGTCCTGAAGTCCAAAAGAGTTTACCATACTTTCCCAAGAAAGAAATGGGTGAAGTATGTCAACTGAAGCAGGGTAATTTGGTTCATAAGGGACATGAACACATTACCGATTTATGAAGGTAATATTCTATGATTTAAATAGAGAGAGAAGAATTCCCCAGCAAAGTTTCCATAAGTTTTCAGCACTAATAAGTTGAGGAGTAGCCTATGGGAAGATGTCGGCTGTCAAATTAGAAATCTCGTCGCCCGCTTCTGAAATGCATTTATTTTACGTATCTATATAAATTTAAGTTTAGAAAAATATGAAATCAAATTGACCCCATTTTTTCATAGTTTAAATGAAAGAGCACTACAACTCATGCTATGTATCTATTTCAGATGATAAACACAAGTCTTGAGGGTGAAACTCGTTCAAATAAACTAAGAAATATATGACATCTATTTGGTCAGCGAAAAATCATTTTATTTATAAGCTAACAAGTTCCCTTATTTAATAAGAAAAATTAAATAGGGATTTTATTAAGCTAGGTTTGGAAAAGCTTCCTACAAGAGCAAGTCCCTATAGTTAATTACATCTTAAATGACTGAAGTCACTCAAGAAAACTCTCGATAAAAATCATGGGATATTATCTTCAAGGAGTTCAAGGGAATATGACATTTCAACGAGTCAGACAAAGAGGTGTGAAAGGGGAATGAATTAAATTTGGAACATTTATTTTGGAATCCAAAGGAAGAGAGACTAAGGGATGTCATAGATTCGGAGGAGAGCCTCGGTGACTTCCCAATCTACCTATGGTTTGGCTTCAATTTTGGAGAGAAATTATTTAAATGTTTCATCATGCCATTTTATTAGTTAAGACTTACATTCTTGTGAAACAATCACGTAAATAGCTTGGAAGATGTGAGGATTTAGGTCATGAAAAACGACAACCTCGGAATCCTAATATGAGTTAGGACTTATATTGTATAGCAGAGTTATACAAAAGCTTAAAAAAGAAGTTGAGGATTTATGTAGCATAAGCAAACAACCTCAAATTCTTATGGCTTGTTGTTTAAT
Organism: Phalaenopsis hybrid cultivar; assembly: GCA_002079205.1. Taxonomy (NCBI): domain Eukaryota; kingdom Viridiplantae; phylum Streptophyta; class Magnoliopsida; order Asparagales; family Orchidaceae; genus Phalaenopsis; species Phalaenopsis hybrid cultivar. Next base: position 24,133 of record JXCR01146846.1, on the reverse strand, counting down.
TCTAAGGAATGGTTTAACTAGTGTAGACATGTTTTGCTGTTGAAGATTGTCATGCTGCCCACAATGCTAGCTCCAAGCTCCTTATCTTGACAAGTTTAAGTTTTCTAATGTGTCGAGTCAAGATGTCAAATCAAATGTTCCTAAGGTTATGGTTTTTTTAAATATTATGGGACATATTAAAGTTAATTAAAGCGTCATTGGTTAGGATCCTACAGTTCCCTCATTCTGGTACCACTATTTTCTTTCGAATTCACTTAGTTCAAATGAATTTACTAAACTCAACTCAATGAGCTCCATACTTTCATTGAGACTGTTGGAAGTCTCGTTAGCAACAGTAGGTTACCTCCTCCGAGGGATTTCCGATCATCCAATAGAGACATTTTAATTTAGTTGAAATTTTTGTTTTGTGATGTTTGTGATTAAATTTTGAGTTTTGTTATATTTTGAATGTTGTGGTGGTGAATTTTATCTTGTTTGATTTTTAAATTTTTTTTTTTGCTATCTTAGCAGTTTTAGTTTTCACATGCAGGGTGACATTGTTGTTTAACATGAAAGTTTGAAATGGGAAGTACATAAAGGTAAATGAAATAACTTAAAAGCCTTCACACTCCTCCATCTGAAAGATCAATTCTGAAAACATGAATATAGTTTTCTTGAGTAGAAGAAGGTATAGCTACCAAACCCCAATTTGTGATTTATTGAATCTTAGAAGATCCTACTGGATGGTTTTAGAACAAAGATATGGCAAGTTCAATTTGCCCTTCAAAACATCCAAGAGATTTCAAAATGCTCGAGGCATGACCCTGAACCACTTTGAAGATTTCTTGAAATATTTTGAGTTCATTTTGGATTTATCAAATTATTCTATTAATCATCCAATGGTTAAGCCAGGACTACTCCATTGCTCAAAGAAACTTGATATTTTGCTATCCCGATGATAAGACACTCAATTAATCAATTGATGTTTCACTCAAGAGTTATATGAGTGGGTGCCCCTAAGACAATTTTAAGTCATTAAAGATTGTGGTGCTCGCAATTAAATTCAGGATTGTAGTGTTTAAAGATGTTAATCAACAATCATATTATCTTCTAAATCCAATCAAATGAGTTTAATCATCAAGCTTAGATCACTACGAAAACCTAAACAATCATAATGCGGTAAATTAGTGATTGTTAGAATTTTTGTTTAAGTGATGTGACTTATTATTGAAAGATCACATCACCATCAACCATGGACTTAAAAGTATGTGAAATATTGTCCTCCTAACTCAAGTCCATGACTTAAGAATCGTCCATTTTTTATTATCTTCCAAGATTAGTGATTAAGGGAATTTATGATTTTGCTTACATCATGAAAAAGGTGGCAAGTTCCTACCTTTAATCCTATTGTATTTCAATCATCCAAACATGTTCATTAGGATCAATATTACACATTTATCCTTTGTTAATCCTAAATTTTTATTGAGGCACCAAAACCTAAAATTACAATTTTTCCCTTAGGGCTCTCCACTTCATAACTCATCAAGTAAAGCTTAAATGCCTTTGACAATTTACTTTGTCATACCCATGGGATAATTAAAACATCATAGGGGAATAATGTGGGTTTTCAAATTTTAATTTAATTTAAATTATTATTTAAGTTCACAATATAATATTTTCCAAAAATTGATTTAGTTAATAATCCAAAATAAAGTTTTTTATTCATGAGAAAATCATCAGAGGTCCCATTAAGTCAGAGAAATACTTAAACAAAATTTCATGATTTTTCCAAATTAAATTTTTATTATTGTTACTTAATTGTTAACGATTTTAAGGATATAATTAAGTGGAGAATAGTGTTTTATTTACAAAACTTATTTTTATAATTTTATTAAACATCTTTGAGTTCAGAGAACTCAAAGAAGCAAATTTTGTAGTTTTGTGATTTTTAATTTATTTATTATATTATTTTAATGGGAAAAATAAGGAAAATTTATTTTTACACTCTTAAAATTTATTTTTAACTTACAAAAATTAAGAAAAATATTCTAAGGAGCTCTAAGTGAGTAGCGAACAATTAGACACATTTTGAAATATTTTTGTATTTAGGGTTTTTTATTATTTTTATTTATTTTAAATTTAAAATAAAGCTAAAAAATCAAGTATTTTATCAAAATTAATTTTTACTTTTTCTTGAGTGCATCTAATCACAAGGAACTGAGAAAACCACTTTTCATAATTTTCCTAAGTGTATTTAATTTAATATAATTTTTTTGTACAAAAATATAATGTTTCTAAGAAAATCAACTTTAGAGCTCAAACTTAACCAAATAATTTTTATTTTTTTACAGTGGGTAGTTTTGATTTTTATAAACAATGTGGAATTTATTTTATCAATTTATGATTAATTTTTAATTTACATAAATTAAAGCAAAATATATGCATTTAATTAATAATAGAAAAGCACAAAATGATTCAAATCATCATGTAATTTTTCCTAAGTTTCTCTGACTATAGGAAACCTACTAAATATTTTCTCAAAATTTTTTGGATAATATTTTAATTTATATAAATAAAATAAGCCAAAATATCCATCCTTTCTTGAAAATTAGGGTTAGAAGCACAGAGATGCTCTCTGACTTTAGAAAAATCAAGGAACATCCCCTCTGTTATAAGGAATAAACCATAAAAATTTAAAACCATGATAAACAATGCTTGATCATAATGAATTAAAATAGTCCAAAGAGTATTTAATTAATTAAAGATCATCTACTTGACAAATAATTTTTATTTTAGTCCACTTTATTCTTCTTTGTTCATTGAGCAAGTTGGTATTTTTCTTTTATTTTTTATGATTTTTCTAGAGAAAGATATAGATTTTTTAATTTCAGGCACTTAAAATAATTCAAAAATCCCTATTTTTCTACTTATCTAGCTCGACGCTGACTGGATCATAGGCAGCTCCAAAAGACCACGCGGTGCTCCATCATTGAACGCTACCAGCCACATATCTGCCACACAGACCGAGCTTTATGGACCATATCCTTGTTCGGCTTCATGAGGAATGTCCACTAGACAAACATGCGATCGGATGACATCCGTTCATCATCCCTAAGTGACTTAAACAGTGAACTGTTCAACTTAAAAGCCAAAGATTTCAGGCTAGACTCAACCAAATCACATGGGGGTTTCTTTCTAAGCCTTCATCTACTTAAAACGAACCTATCTATATGGCTTATATGTTATGAAATACAGTGAATACATATAGAAAATCAAATTAGGCTCGGGTTAGGGTTAGAGCTCAATACCTTTGTTTGAGAGGGGATGCCTCAATCAGATGGTTGTGGTAGCTTTAATTGGGTCCAACGAACCTCCAAATGAATTCTCAGACCCTGGTGAATTACCTAGGTATGATTTTGATCAAGCTCGTTTTCAAGTGTTGGTCTAGAGCTAGATTAGAGGCTGTTTGAGATGGGGCTTTTATGGGGGATCGACTCCTTTCACTGTGGAGATGTTGTGTGCACAATTAATTTGAGTTTGGTTCAATATGGAGTTGTGGAGAAGCATGTCTTAATTTCGGCCTGATTTTGAGCTCAAAATCGAACTCTAACAGAGGGAATCAGAGGGGGAAGATGATTGTCTTAAGTTTAGGAATGCGTGGAGATTCCTTGGAGAGATTTTACCAGAGTTTCCCCTTAGACTTTTGGTTAGCTCTCTTTTAGCCATGGAGGGGGCTTATTAAATAGAAAGGCATGGGCTGGCCACTAGGGTCAATTGGTGGGTGCAAATTGATCCTTAGGTGAAGGGATGAAAAGCTCTAGTGACCAACCACACTTGGCCAGCTCAGGTGAGTTTAATTTTACATTTTGGCCAATTGGGGCTCCTTCGGGTGACTTTTTTTGGCAGCTGATGAGGTTGCTGGCTAGGGTTTAGTCACTTCTTGACTTAGGGTGGTCAGGGGAGAGTAACTATGATTTACTCCCAATGGCAAGTGATGATGGCAAAGTATTTTCAAATATGGCCCAAATATGGTTAAGATCCCTTAAATTAAGGGACTATTGGTCCATAGATCACTTAGGTGGTTTAGATGGGTTTAGGCTGGTCAATAGTGTCCAAATTGTGGTTGTGGTGACATTAATTTGGTAAATTTGGCATGACTAAGTCAATTTTGGTGAAGGGGTTTACTTTGGGTCAAAATTGCTAGAAGCTGGGGTTAGGTTAGGCTAGCCATGACATTAAGCCCAATTGATTGATCAATTTTGGTGTAGATGATTGTCATGAAGAGTTTAGAAAATATTTGGAGTGATTTTGAATTTATTTAGAGGATTTTGGCATTTGGTCAATTTTGAGTGTGTTGGGTTAGACTTGGCCTTAGGTTGGGCTAAATTTGGGTTAATTCCAAATTAATGGTCGAAAATGGTCTAGAGTAATATCATGAAGAGTTCTCAACATCAATTGGGTGACAATTTTTGAGTTTGGGCATTCAATTTGGTGGAATTTTGGCACATGGCTAAATTGGGGCAAATTTGGAGATTTTTTATTTGGGTTAAATTGAGTGAAACTAAAGCTTGATCAAGACCAATTGAGGATTGAATTTGATGTGTGGTAATGTTTTAAAGAGTTTATGATGTATAATTGAGGTAATTGGATAGATTTGAGGGTTCAATTTAGTGGGATTTTGATTTTGGGCCAAATTGGGGCTTTTTTATTTGGGTTGAAATTGGACTCAAATATGGGTGAATTGAACTTAGATTTGGTTTGAATTAAGTTTTATCATAATTAATTTGAGTTTAGAGTTGAAATTGGGGAAGACTGGGGTCAAATTGATGGACATTTGGGGTGAATTTAGGGAAATTGGGCCCTTAAGGGCAATTTGGGGATTTTAGTGAAAATAGGTCAAATTGGTCAAACTGGGTTCAATTGAAGAGTTCAAATTGGTTTTGGGGACATTTGAGGAGATTTTGGAGGTTTTGGGAAAGTTTGGTGTGCGAAGGGTATTTTTGTAATTTTGGCAAATTTGGGGGTATTTTGATAATCTTGGCAATTTTGGGTGGTTTTAAGCAATTTGGGTAGTTAGAAATCGTTTGAAATGATTTTGGAATAAATTTGCGTATTTTGGCTAATTTTGGGAATTTTGGTCAATTTTAGGGTTTAGGGGTGTTTAGGTAAATTGATAGGTTTGGAGGGGTAAAAGGCTAAGTTAGGTATTTTGATAAACTTGGGGTGCCAACCATCCTATGTGTGCTTTGGACCAATGGAATCCCCATTTGGGTCCTCTATGTACTGGTCCTACCTAAACCCTAGCTTAGGGCTAGTGGGTCTAAGGGACCATCTACATGAGTCTCCCAAAAGAACAGGGGATCAAAGTCAACAAGGTTTGGGTTTAGGGTTATGAGTGAAAGTGAGTGCAAGTGAATGAAACTACTCTAGACCAACACCCAGGGTCAACAGTAAGGCTAGACAGTTCTATGGGGATTCACCTTGAGTGCTAGAGGTTAAGACCAATATGTGGAACTTCAAGTTGAGCAAAGAAGAGTTTAGAATTTCTAATGGTGAGGGTTCCTTTTCTAGTGCTCTAGGAACAGTCAACAAGAAAGTCCTATGGCTAGACCCAAGGCTACTAAAGAGGAAAACTAGACCTCAACCAAAAGTGAGGTCAACACTCTCATAAATTCAAAAGGATGTATTATAAAATTATTTTTTTTTGTTATGAAAAAGGTGTTTTAAATTTGAAAAAACATGTTTTGTAATTTTCAGTTTTGGTGAAGATTTGCAGGTAAGGAAAAATGTTGTAATGTGAATAAGTAAAATTGCATTGCATTAAATAAATGTGTAATTGGGCCTCTGCTACCGCTACATGATTAGCATCATAAAGCAGAATATATTTGCATGAAAATTAAATAAATTACAGAAAAGTAAACAAGAATATACGATAAGAGACCAAAAAAGTTGGAAAGACGAGTTGTAGCAAAATACGAGTAAAAAGAAAATCATAGTCATATAAGGATGACCAAAACTGGGTGTAAGACATTAGTAAAGGTTGGGGCTTAGAGTTGGATTGGGTGCTTCCCAACCTTAAGTGAGAGTTACCAACCCGATAATCTACAGAGGGCAGTCTTACCTTGATCCAAGTGATTAAATGAGGACTTTCATAAGACTTCATTATTAAATTTAATTTTCATGCATATAAAATTTACTTTATCATGCAAAAGAGATTTTTGTTTAAAACATTTCGTAAAGTGATGTAGTCCAAAGGTTAATTAATTTAATTGAGGTAGGACTACAAAAAACCTAAAAGTATCAGGGGCAATCACCTCCTCAAGAGTCGTCGAATAGGATCATTGATCCTTATCCTCTCCTATTATTAAATGTCCTTTAGGTAGGAGATACTATTCTAAAATTCCAAATTGTATCCCTCGTTTTAGCACACATTAGCATTATTATCATTGCCCTAACCACCTAGACCTCAGACTTACGCAAGCCCGATGATCCATTAACAAGGATTTAAATACCTCAGAGAAGTCTTAAATCCTTGAGCATTGAGTCATCTAATATGAGAAAAGTAATGTAGGTTTTTTTATTGAATTAGGTGAATTATAGGGTCCCGAAACATAACTTGGCAGGTCCCTAAAAGTTCTAATGAATGATTTTATCGAACAAAGAATAATAACCAATTGTCCTTCAAAATATCCAAAAGATTATAGAAGTATTCGGGGCATAACCCTAGACAACTTTTACAACTTCTTGAATTATTTCGAGTTCATTTGAACTTATTATATTGTTTAATTAATCAACCAAAATTGGATAAGTTCAATCAATTATCACATCTTATGCTCAATGAACCTTAATATTTCAATTATCCTAAGAGCAGGGTGCTCAAACACTCACTTGATATTTTATTTAAGAGTTATGTAAGTAGATGCCTTTAGAGCAAGTTAAAGTAATTAAAGATTGTGTACCACAATTGAAGTTGGGCTTGTAGTGTTTAGAGGTGTTCATTAATTAATAAAGTTTTTCTTTTCTAGTCCTCATTAATAAAGTTTAGGTATCAAGCCTATCTCACTACTAAGATCTTAAATCAAATCTCGGGGAATTTTTGCAATAATTCAAATGTTAAATTAAGTGAACTTTATTCTCATTGAAAGATCACACTTATCATCTAATCACTAATTATGGGCTTAAAATAAATAAGTTATTATCTTCTTAGCTTAAGCTCACTACCTTAGTATCATCCAATTGAATTATCCTCCAAGTACAATAATGTACAAAATTGCAAATTTACCCTTATCATGAAAAAGGTGATAAGTTGGTTTCTACCTATTAACCCATTAGGTTTCAAACATTAGACTAAAAGCTTTGAAAGCCTAAAGATAATGCTATTATGTTTCATGTCTTCAAGATAAAACATCTAAGGATAATGCAATTGTGCTTTTTATCCTTTAAACTGAAAGGTTTGAAAACCTAAAGATGGTGTTATTAAGGCATAAAGTCTAATGACACTGCAATTAAACTTTAGTTCATATAGATTGAAGGGTTTGAAAGCCTAAATATGATGTAATTATGCTTCATGTCTTAAAGGAAAAAAGTTTAAGGTTGATTCAATTAAACTTTGTCTCTTACAGACTGAAAGGTTTAAAACCCTAAAGATGTTGCTATCATGCTCCATGTCTTTAAAGCAAAAAAGTTTAGATATTGTACAATTCAACTTTGTGTTCTATAAGCTGAAAGGTTTTGAAAGCCAAAGACTGATATTTTACTTTGTGACTTTTGGGCAATAGGTCTAAGGATGCTACAAGTAAGCTTCGTGTCCTAAATACTAGAGGGATTCAGATTCATTCACTTGAATACGTAATCCTGGAAAACCTTACGTACACATCCAACAAATGAGTTAAATAGGGTGGTTAGGTAGGGATGGCAAATCATACAGACTCACATCCAAACCAAGAGCAAATAAAGAGATATTCACTTATTCTTTGTTTGTTCAGTGCTATTTGTTTGTTTGATTGATCTATTTTCAAAGATACCTTATCAAAATAAGATGGAAAATGTGCAGAATCACATCCAACCTAAAAGGAAAACAATGTGATTAGATCATGATGGAATATCACATGGACTCACATCCAACCTGAGAGCTAATTAAAGGAAATTTGTTCATTACTTGTTGAGTGTTGTTTGTTTTAAAATTTTGATTATAAGTTTTTGTGATTTCTTATTAAAATGTTTTATTATGATTTTTTTTTTGTTTTGGAAGGTTTTATTTGTTTCTTTTGAAGGTTTTTTTATGTTTTCCTACTCTAGGGCATTCGTTGAGCATGGTACTTGTTTTAGGTAGATGACACATATTTTGGTTCTTTATAAAATTGGTGTCCCTAGCTTGTTTGATCGTCATCATATAATTTTGTTTTCAACTAACCTTCTTTCCTTGACCAACAAAATGATTTGGAGAAAGAAGAGAGCTTGAAAAAGGAGAAAAAAAATAATGAAACTAAATAAACAAGTTCTAAAAAATATGGAGAACTTTTATAAGTTAGTCTTCATGTGATAGATAAAGAGTCTATGCCCAAAATGAGATCAGGTCAAAGCACCTTGAAAAATGTTTCCATTAAGAAAATTCTATAAAATCAACCAACAGGAACAGAAAACCAAAATTATATTTTGTTTTGGGGATAAGAAAAACTCTCATAGGAGCTTCTCCCATTAGTTAATTATAACTTGGGATATACCCAAAAATACTCTCAATTAAAGGAGTCAAGATTACTTTTCTGTGATAATTGGTGAATAAGAATATCAAGGATTTTTTCCTCTCAAATATGAATATCCTAATGCTTTTGAAGCCAAATTGGGTCATAAGGTAAAGGGTGAATCACCGTATCCCATATGAGCTGAGGCTTATCAATAATCGGGCTTATAAAATGACATCAACAATGTCTTAAGAAAATAAAATGGACTTAAAGGGAGTATATCGATAAAAAAAAGTAAGAAATTTCTAAGAAAGTAGAGAGAGCTCAGTCATGATTCCATGGATTCTCCATTCCAAGCTTTTAGGACTTTGAGTTTTTCTAATCATGGAGGTAGTTGACCGGACTCTAACAGAGATCCCTTATCAGCAATCCATGTTTTGCGTTGTCCAAGAAATATTAGTAGCCCTAAAGTCAATTAAAAAAATCTCTAATTCCATATGACTCTACTTTTATAGAATTGTTAAAAAAGAGACTTATAGCCACCAAGAAAATGGTTTAAAAAACTCGAGAATGAATGAAAAAGATAGATTCAGAAACAAAGCTGAACCATCCCACGAAGAGCTTTCATCTTGTCTAAGTAGGGGGAGCCTCTAACATCCTACTCATCTAAGAAAACAATCACCTGATCATAGAAATTTAAGCTTAGCTTGTTGGATTGAAGAAGCAAGTGTACTCCTTCTCAGGACATTCAAATAAGATGTAGTTATTTAGCAAGGCTCTTCATGTGACTTGGGATAAACTCATGCATGCAAAAAATTTTAAATTTCATGAGAAGACCATGCAAGAAAAGTGAAGCGTAAGTTAAAATTCTTATTTTAAAGTGGATTCAAATTTAATCCTAAATTTTAATTAAGATAAATATTTTATTCGTTTTTTTTTTGTAGAAATGATTTTTGGTTTAAAGAGCATAAGAACAAATGTAAAAGCCTAAACAATCCCAATTCAAAAGAAAATGGGAATTTAGCACTCTTTGTAGGAAATAAAAACACCACATAAATTATAAGAAAGCTCAGGATCCCATGGGTTGACAACATATCCTAAAAATCCCAAAGGATTGGTCAAGCTCCGCATTTACATTCTTGATCCTAATGTTTAAACAAAAATATGAACTTAAAACTAAAATATGAGTCAAAATAATGCACCTTCTGGTCCTCACCACTTGGTGCTACATATCAAACACCTTGAAAACCTTGTTCATATCTTATTTTTATTATAGACTCAGACCTACATCCTAAAAAAAAATTACATTTGAAATTCAAAAAAAAAGAAATGACTTGCAATGAAAAGGTTAGCACAAAATATTTGTATGAAATAGATAAAAAAAATGTGCCTGACAGGGGGAGTTAAGCTGCACCTACAGAAAATGTTTTAGTTTATATCACGATAGCTCCTCCTTAATGTCATAGCTTCTAATGGGTTTGTTTTATTATGTACACCATAGATCTTGAAAATTTTCTTTCTAAAGGATCAAATATGGAATTTGAAGAATATTATACTATTTTGAAGGGTAGAAATATTTCCCTAGAGTGGATCTAATCACTTGGATAATGAAAATATTTGTGATTTATGGACTTGTGGAACTAGAATTTTCCTCTTATCTTTCTGATGTAAGATAAGGTTTAATTTATTTTGAGTTCTAGTATCTCTATGAGCTGGTTCTCTCATAGTTAATTTCATCTCAAGAAATACTATTGAGAACACTCTTTATTAAGGTTATGTCTTAAATGTTTCTTAATGACCAATAAATATATGTGAGATGGCAGATGTTTGAAGACTTAGATAGAATAATAGGTTTTGAAAAAGTTTGACTTCACTTGAACTCTTGAGTCTATTGAGTTAATTTAAATTTAAAATTTTATTTTGAATTAAAGTTCAATTTAAGTTGGTTGTTAAATTTTAAAAAGGGTATTTAAAATTTTAAAACTTAATTTGATGAAAAAATTTAAGTTTTGTTAAATTGAATTCTTAAGGTAATTAGATTAGTTTTAATGTCTTTAAAATTATTTTGAGAATTATCAAAGTTCATTTTTAAAAGTTTAAAGATTTTTTTACTTATTAAAATTAATTATGATTTATTAAGTTGATTAAGTTCAATTTTAAAGGTGATTGATAAAGTTATTTAAGATATGTTGAATTTAAGATTGGTTTGAAGTTCTTAAATTTTATTAAAACTTAGTAAAATTCATTTAAATTCATAAATATTTATTAAAGCTTTTTTTTAAATTCATTAAGTTATTTAAAAATTATTAAAGTTTATTAAGGTTGAAGTTTAATTCAATTTGATTTATTAAAGTTTGTCTAAGTTCATTAAAATTTATTAAAGTTTGATAGTTTATTTTGAAATTTTTTAATTAAAGTTGATTAATGTTAATAAATTTTTTATTTAACTTGGGTTGAGTTTTAAAATTTCCTCATCTTTAGAGTTTGGGCTCAACAATTGAAAGTCAAGAGTGATAATATAGAGCATAAATTTAAAATTTATCTTTGAGATAGAGATTTGAGCTAAATTGGTTTGGTTTAAATAGATTTGAGTAGACTTGGGTTTGATTTGAATTGACTTGGAATTAGTTTTGAAATTGATTCAAATTGGATTGAATTGGGATTGATTTGATGTTGATTGATTCAAATGGAAACTAAGATAGGGCAGATCCTAGACTAAAGGTTAGAGAAGGTAAATGATTTCTAGATTGAGGTAAATCCCTAACTAAAAATAACTCTAAACAGAATGTTATAGGTGAACTATCCAAAATTTTAGAAATAAAGCACTCAGTCAAGATGCTTATAACTTTCTTTCATTTCGGATGCTTTAATATCTTAAAGTATTAAATAGTAAAATAGTAGGAGGTCTCTCTTGTCGTCATAGCAATGACATAAGGTAGGCCAACCTATTATTTAATGGTTTTGGAGTATCTTCATCAATAACCATAAATTACTTCGTTCTTTGATAGTCCTATAGTTCAAGGACGTAAGCCATGTGTTTTATATGTCCCAAACCTTAATTCTATCTATTAGGTACTAAACTAACTTAAGCTTCTAGACTGGACTAATCTAGGATGTGCGTGGATCTTGGTTTTCATCTACATCTGGTAACCTAGGGGTTCATAGTTTGGAGTTATCCAAGCATGTGGTTATAATAGATTTAGAGTTGGTTTATTTTATGAAATTTTAGGGTTTCACAACTTAAAATATGATTTATTTAGTTCCAAGGTTTATCAATCATGGTGAAAAATGAAAACTCTTTTAATGTTTTCAATTTTAGTTTTCCAAGGGTGTTAGTTGGTGTCAAAAAATCATAATTCTTCTAAGATTCTAATTCAATTTTATATATTTGAGTGTTCTTTTTCCTCATTTACTAGGATTTTAAGTATGTATAGTTTAAGACTGTATATTCAAATTACCTAAACTTAAACCCTCTAATTTTATACTTTTCATATTTAAAGCTCACTCGTATTCTCACTAAAAATATTTTATTTTCTGTGCAAATTTTTTTTTTTTAAAAATTAAATTGTCATGTAAAAAGAATGTGAGTAATATGAGTTCACTTACAAGTGAAACACTAAGATTTAGAATAGCCCATGACTTATATACTCATAAGCCCAGGCTGCGAAATCATATGTTTTTAGGGAGAAACAATATTCATTTAGGTACACACTTAAGTTAAAGAGTATAAAAGTATTGCCTACACTAAGCGCATTAAGAAAGCCTGACAAAACTTATCAAATACATTACCTATGCTAAAAAGGATTTTTAAAGGTAAATTTAAAAAAAGTTTTTTAAAAGCTTTTAAGAAGTTACCTTTAAAAGGTATTTAAATTCTTTTATATTTTGAAAACATCTTTATTTTAATTTTAAAAGATTTTTGAGCTTTGAACAAGATTAATTTTTTTTTTAAAGATCCATAGACTTTGTTGAAAAATGTTTTGAATTTTAAAAATTTTCTTTAATTTTAAAAAATGAACTTTAAAAAGTTTGAACCTTAAACTTTTAAAAACAAAGTTTTATATTTAAAATGTCTTTAACGAGATTTAAATTTTAAAAACTCATTAAAAGATTTAATGATGAATATACCTTGAGTTTTTCTGCAATTAAAATATAAGAATTTTAGAGCTCAATTAATTGAAGAAGAAAAATATTCTTTTTCATTGGTTGTTTATATTTATAAGTGTATCTTTTAGAGCACATTTTGTTAAAGTATACAAGTTTTTTTTTGGGTTATTTATATTTAAAAATATGTAATTTTGAAGCACATTTAATATGTATATATTTTAAAAATATTTTAAAGTCACCATGTTCTCTCTTGCTCAGTAGAGGAAGTTTCATTCTTCTTCTTAATCACTATTTAATCACACATACCCAATGTTAACCAAGATTCATATCTAGTGAAGCTTCCTAATTGTGCATCCCAACTTGTAGAAAAGTAAAGTTTATTATATTTACAAAAAAGTAAAATTCATCCAACCAAGAAAACATACACATTCACACATCCATAGAGTCATACATGGAAGCACACATCTGTGTAATAATACTCATTACAAACCTTCTTTCTTTTTCTTTATTTTACATGTACAATTACAACATCTTGCATCATATGGAGTTACAGACTAAAGAGAGCTTAACCTACATGAACATAGACAGTAAATGTTACATTTTGCATGAGGTAGATTCATAGGGCTCTATGCCTAATCCTAAGCATACACCCATACACTTACGTCCATATACATGTATACATATATTCTTAAGCACACAGATCAATACACATACATACATATATGTGCACACCCACACACATTACATACATCAATTTTACATTTTTTAACATGCATTTTATCCTAAACTTTACTTGTTTTTTTAATTATTTTATCTTAAATTTACGCTTGAGAAATGGTTTTGTTGATGTTGTTAGTTTGAATATGAACATTTTGGAATCTGAAAAACTAACGAAAAATCAGCCTAAAGCTGCATGAGCATGCTTGAAAGTGGTGTGACCATGTAAATTGATCGAGAGTAGTGATTTGACCATGCCAAAATCTGGTCTAACCACACTAGAATTATAGACCTATGGCGTGACCACACCAGGATCGAGCATTACCATGCTGCTTAATTTAGAAACTTAGCATGACCACACTGCATTTTTTCGTGACCACACTAACAAAGTAAGAAATCATTTAGAAAAAAATTCTCCTGCCAAATTCTTAGATTCTGATATAAAAATGATTATTAGGGCTTCTTGATAGAAGAGAAGAGTGTTAAGATGGCAAAAAATAGAGATTATGAGAGATTTTGAGTGCTTCAACTTAGTGTTCTTCCTTTCTTTGGTTGAAAGCTTTGGGCTAAGTTCCACCCTATATTCTTGAGAGTTTTGAGAGAGAGAATTTGTATGAGGGGG
>JXCR01146845.1:257339-274075 GCA_002079205.1 Phalaenopsis hybrid cultivar | reverse complement strand
TTAATCAAAGGGCTTATTCCCTCAACCTCAAGAATATCGTTGAATTTGATTTGAAAGATTGCAATAGGATGATCTTCTAAAGCAACGCGGGATCGATTGTGAATCTCCAACCTCTAGAATTTGATTTGAAAGATTGTAATAGGATGGGCTCCTAAAGCAACGCGAAATCAGATTGTGAACCTCAACCTCTAGAATATTGATTTGAAAGATTGCAATAGGATGGGCTCCTAAAGCAACGCGGGATCGGATGTGAATCCTCAACCTCTAGAATTTGATTTGAAAGATTGCAATAGGTTGGGCTCCTAAAGCAATGCGGAATCGGATGTGAATCCTCAACCTCTAGAATATTGATTTGAAAGATTGCAATAGGATGGGCTCCTAAAGCAACGCGGAATCAGATGTGAATCATCAACCTCTAGAATTTGATTTGAAAGATTGCAATAGGATGGGATCTGAATCCTCAACCTCTAGAATTTTATTTGAAAGATTGCAATAGGATGGGCTCCTAAAGCAATGCAGAATCGGATGTGAATTCTCAACCTTTAGAATTTGATTTGAAAGATTGCAATAGGATGAGCTCCTAAAGCAACACGGAATCGGATGTGAATCCTCGACCTCTAGAATTTGATTTGGAAGATTGCAATAGGATGAGCTCCTAAAGCAACGTGGAATCGGATGTGAATCCTCCACCTCTAAAATTTGATTTGAAAGATTGCAATAGGATGAACTCCTAAAGCAAAGCGGAATCAGATGTGAATCCTCAACCTCTAGAATATGATTTGAAAGATTGCAATAGGATGAGCTCCTAAAGCAACANTGAGACCTACTCATGATACCATGTCGGAGAGTGACCGAGGGGAGTAGGGAGATATTTACTAGTTTCTGATGATGTGTTCCATTATATTGGTTTGTACCAATTTTAGCCCCAATTTCTCCTATGGCCACTAAGGGTCAAACCCAAGAGCTTTTACTAAAGGGAGAACCCCCAATTACACTCTCAAACCCTTGGATCCTGCGAAAAAAATTCTTCTCCAAGTTCTAGAGAGTAAATCCCCCTCCACTTCCATGCCTTCAACATGTCCATTAAATCCTAATTTTGCCATCAAAATCTAGGGCAAATTTTCGGTCCGACATAAACAATCATAAAACTCTAATTTAACTCTTCTAAGAGCTTTCTAGCACCTCCACGACTCTTTCACAATCAAAATTGAGGCTTCCTAAGGTCTCCAACCAATTCAAAGACCAAATCGTGGGACTATTTGTCCTAGCATATAATTAGAGCTAATTATAAATCAAATTTAGCTTCAAAGGAGTTGTGCAGGGTCAAGGTTATCATATCTATCAAATTCGATCGAGACCACACCTCTTGGGCTAAGGTATGGATCAAAAACCCTAAAAGTAAACTCGAGTTTGATCTTTTGTGAAAGAAACTAACACATCATGCCTACATAACTGTATTGATGTGTTCTCTTTGCCTCGATGAAGCTTTTGAAACCAATCTCATGAGATTACATGAAGAATCGAAAGAAATATTATTGTTTGATCATAAACTGTTATCAATTAATCATCCTATGAGGAAGATGAACCAATGTTTTAAATTATCGGGTATCAGAAATGGACGATGTTGATCGCGTCAAATTGTCAAGTTGTCCATGCAAAAGGGACATAATCCGCGGGCCACCTCAGCACCCACGTTGAATGTGTCATGAAACGGAGACCATAACATGGACTTCAAAGCTACCGAGGAAATATGTGGCGCCCCGTTGGATCAATAATCACATCTTTTCAAAAAAATCTTATAACCTACAAGAAATCATATTTTTTCCTAGAAAAACTACAAAAATAAATTAAAGAAATGTTTCCACTCAGGATACATAGGGTAAATTTAAAAAATAAAATTGACAAAAAATGAATTATATTTAATTTTTAATTAATTAAATACTTAAGAGTGTAATTTAATTATTCAAAATTAGAAATAAATCTAAAAAATATGAAAATTGCAAGGATTACTTATTTCATCCTTGGGAACATTCTCTAAATTTGTCAATGATATAAAATATCCCTAAATTAAAAATCACCCATATATCAACGTTATAATTATTTCAAAAAAAACTATAAAAAGTCAAAAAAAATTAAATTCAAATGGAAAATGGTTACGAAATATTAGGTAATTAAACTAATGCTTAAGATAAAATTCCAGTCTTTGAAGGAGTTTAAAGTGATAATTTAAACATTTTGTGGTAAAATTGCAAATTTTAAAATTTACACTTTAGCCCAAAGTTTCCCAATTTTGGTTTTCTTTTTTCTTTTAATAGTTACGTTTTTTAAGTGTGGTTATCTCATCTTCTTTTAGGTTGACTTTCTAGAGTTAATATAATTTAATCTTTAAGTCTAAACCACATTAGACATAAAACTAATTTTTAGGTCTAACCGATCTTAGACCTAAAACATAACACTTAACCATTAATCAAATTAGGCTTAACCTAAATTTCTAGGTCTAGCCCATCTTAGACCTAAACTTAACCTTTAAGCCTTAGTCAAATTAAGCTTAACTCTATCTTTTAGGTCTACCCATCTTAGACGTAAACATAATCCATAAGCCTTAATAAAATTAGTTTGAGCACTAATTTTTATGTCTAACCCTCAAAGTCCTCTTAAACCAAAACATAATCCTTAATCCTTAATCAAATTAGGATGAATCCTAATATTTTGGTCTGACCAGTCTTAGACCTAAACTTAGTCCTTAACCAGTAAACAAATTAGGTTTAACCCTAACTTTTAGGTTTGACCCATAATAGACATTAACATTAATTTTTAGTTCTAACATATCTTAGACATAAACTTAAGCCTTAAGCCTTAATAAAATTAGGCTTAACCCTAGTTTTTAGGTTTAACCCATCTTAGACTTGAACTTAACTCTTACACCTTAATTAAATTATGATTAACCCTAATCTTTAGGTATAACCCATCTTAAACCTAAACTTACCATTAAGCCTTAATTAATATGGACATAACTGTAACATTTAGGCTCAATACAATTAAAAGTATGTCTGTCCAAACCAATTTGGACTTAACATTACCCTTAAGTTCAATGTAAATTGATCCAAAGTCTACGTCCAATTCAAGTTGCATTTAACCATAAAACTTAGGCTCAATACAATTGAAACTAAGTCTAAGTCCACACTAAATAGAATTAAAAATTTAACACTTAAGCTCAATTCAATTGAATCTATGGATCAGCTCAATCAAATTTGGACTTACCCTAACACTTAAACTCAATCTAAACTGAACCTAAGTCTATGTTCAAACTAAATTGGGTTTAACCTTAACAACTAAATTCAATCCAAATTGAACCTATGTCTAAGCCCAAACCAATTTTGACTTAAACCCCATGCTAATTAGGTTTAACCTAAGTTGAACCTATTTAATCAAATAAGATTTAATTACATTAGACGTATTTAAACCCTATCTTAATTAGATTTAACTTCAATTAAACCTAAATAATTAACTAGGTCTTAACCATATAATACTTAGTCAAATGCAATTTAATTAGGTTTAACCTAAATTAAACCTAACTAATCAAGTAAGTCTAAACCGCATTAGAATTATTTAAACCCTATTTAACTAGGTTTAACCTAAATAAAAATCTAATTAATTAACCAAGTATTAACCACATTAGACAAAGTTAAAACTTTCTTTATTAGGTTTAACTTAAATTAAAATTTATTATTGAACTATGTTGTAACCACATTAAATTTAGTTAAACCCTATTTAATCAAATTTAACCTAAATTAAACCTAATTAATTTACTACATCTAACCATATTAGACTTATTTAATCATTTTTATAATTAGGTTAACCTAAATTAAGACTAATTAATTAACTATGTCTTAAAAACATTAGACTTAGTTAAACCTTGTACTAATTAGGTTTAACCTCAATTAAACCTCAACTAAACTTAACTTATTAACTAAGTCTTAATCACATTAGACTTAGTTAAACTTAAGTCTTTAAGCCTAACAAATATTAAACTTAGTCAACCTAAATCTTAGGTTCTTCCCACCCTAAACCTAAGACAACTTAAAACAAATGCTCAATCCACACTGAGCCTAAGTGAAACATAAAACTTAGGATCAACCCACATTGAAACTAAGTCAATATGAAACTTAGGTTCAACCCAAAGTGAAACAAAGCCAACCAAAACATTTTGTTCAACCCAAATTGAACCTAAATCAATTTAAGTTAAACCTAAATAAAACTTAAGTCAAACTTTAAGTTCAACTTACTTAAACTTATTAATTATATCATTAGGTCAACCCAACCTAACTCGAGGATTCATAAATCAACTAGACCATCAGGCCCACTAGATCTAGCTTGGGTTAACCCAACTCAACTAAATCATCAGGTTAACCTAAATTAATTCGGTTTAACCCAAATTAAATCATTGAATCAACCCAACTTAATGTGGGTTATCTTTATTTTTAGGTTAGCCCGAAAAAAGTTTAATTAACTTGACTTGAGATTCTACTTTAAATTTGAACTCAATATCAACCTCCATTTAATTAAGGAATAATTTAATTTTAAATCAATTTAGTCTTCATGCAAGTCTAATAAACTTAAAATTGCTATAACTCAGAGGTTTAACATGAACTTGTTCAGCTTAACCTGGTCTATTCCTATGTTATCTTACTTGATTTTATTTTGCTATTTTATGTCAAAAAAAAATGCTTAAAAAACTAGCTTTATTTTATTCAAACTAAATTTGGGTTAATCTTAATAAATTTTGGTCAATTTAAATAAGTTTAAATACAACTCAAGGGACAATCAACCTAATCAAATTATTTGGAATCTTATTCTAAACTAGTTTAACTCAGTATGAATTAATCTAAACCTAAGCTAAGGTGACCATAAGATAAGTGAGGTTTTTACTTCTCATATGAAAATAAACTACTCTTTGCTTCAGCCAGGGAAAACATGGGCTAATGTATCAAACCAACATGAATGGGATAAAGTCTTCCTTAAGAGACATTAAAAGTTAAAAACCTCGAAATGTAACTTGGTTTGAAAAGAAATTTTGGAGGAGATGACTGAAGCACGTAAATAGTATACTGCTTTAAGTACCTACTTTATGCTTATTTTTTGTGATATTGTACTTTAAAGAAGGGTATTTTTGTGTTTTTGTTGCAGGTATACTATTTTTAGGCATTTGGAGCAAAATTATTAAAAAAGATAAAATTTGGAGCCAAAATAACAAATTTTGAGATTCTAGAGCATGATGAGTCAAATCAAGAGAACTGACGCGTGATAGACGGAGCATGATGCGCTAGACACAAATTTTTCAAATTAAGGCAGTTCGAGACAAATTTTGTGTGAATTTTCAAAGGGACAATTGTCTTACACACCTCTTGGAGTAATTCAATGCATCTAGAAACTTTAGAATGTTCTTTTATGAAGGGATATGACCTTTAAATCAAATGACATATCTTTTAAATTCAAACAAGTTGAATTTTGGAAGGAATTTTAGAGGGAATTTTGAATTCTTTTCCAAAGGAGGCAGCCCAAAATAAAAGAAAAAGACTTGAAAAAGAGGCTTTTGTGTTTGGCGTGAGAGAGAGAGAGAAAGGGGGCGTGAGTTAGCAATAGAGAGAGAAGAAGATATTTTCTTCTAGGGTTGTAAGTGGAGAGGGAGGTGAGAGATTTCTTCTTCATTACACTTTTAAGAGAGAATTGAGAAGATTGAAAAGAGAGAAAGGCTTGGAGAGAACTTCTAGGGATTTGCTTGGGAAGGATTGTGAGATAAGTTGCATTTTTATTTCTTTTGTTTTACAAACTTATTTTTATATATGAAATTAGTGTTTTATTGTTTCCTTCTTATGCAAAAAAAAATATATAGATTTTTAGACCTATATTTTATACACATTTTTAGTGATATTGCACTTTAAAGGAAGGTATTTTTCATGTTTTATTGCAGGTTATTGATTTTTAGCACTTCAAGCAAAAAGGAAGCAAAATAGATAGAATTTGGAGTCAAAATGGAGTTTTTGAAGAAATGTTCAGCGCCAACGGTGCCACACTAGGTGTCGACAGTGACATTTGCAGAAAGCACAAAATTAAATAAAGGGAACTTGGCATCGATGGAGCCAAAATGGGCGCCGACCGCGCTAATGCTAATGCAAGGCCTATTTCTAGAAGATTCGCCAAATTTGGACACTTTTCGAAGAGCTTTTGGATGCACCTCTTGAAAAATCGACATTAGGCTCTATTTAGAGCAAAAATTGATAAGAAACGCCCCCTTCCAGCTTGTGTCCATTAGTTCTTTAGTTCCTTAAAGTTTTGAGTTAGTTCTTTGAGTTTTGTGGTGAGTTTAAGTGTGAATTCTTTTCTAAGAATTTCTAGAGAGGGATAGAAGTGAGAGATTTCTTCTTCCTTACATTTTCTAATAGAGAATCAAGAGTCTTGTAAAGAGAGAAAGAGTCCAAGAGAGGCTACAAGGGATTTCCTTTGAGAAATAGTTTCAGATAAGTGTTGTTTGTTTATTACTGTTGTATGAACTTTCTTTAATATATGAAATTTTTGTTTTGTTGTGTCTTTCTCATGATGTCTAAGTAGTTTTATTTATCTTTTTATCTACTCTTAGATATAGTGAAATGAATAGATAATTTTGATGTCCAAATTTAAAATATAAAATAAATTGTGATGGTTTTTCCACTCCGTTCTTAATTTACTTTTTGAATTGGCCAATTGAAATGTTAAAATTTAATGTGAAACAAATGATTCAAGAAATGGAATATGAGTTCTACAATAGAGTGAGAATCACATTTAATTCTATGGAAGAGTGTTTCATTCATGGAATTAAGTGCAAATAAATAGGGAAATATACATTGTTGGGTGTAGAATTGCAGATTTTAAGGTGATAGACTAAAATCCCCAATTTGGTCTTAGTGTTTAAAAACTAAAGTGAGTGTTAGCCTTCAGTGGAAGGGAAGTGGGAGCTTTGAAGTGAGAGCCAGTATCCTCCTTGCCTAACCATAGATTTAGGGACTAAACTTGAGATTAACCAATGATTCTTTATAACATTGAAGAAGGGTAGAGAATTAAAATTGTTCCTATTTGGCATAATACATATTTAAACAATTTATCTCATCTCATTTAACCAAAAACTCATTTTAGTGGAAAAGATGCTTTTTCATATTAAATAACTTCATCACATAAACATAGTTTGATAGTTACTGTTTAACTTTGCATTATAGTTTTGCTAGTAGTTAATAATTTAGTTCTGATAGTACCTTAAAAATTTGACATTAATGACTATATTTTATGTTATTGTTGTGAGTTATCTAGTTAAATTATCTTTTCAAATTTAAACCTTTCTCGTGGGAATGATATTTAGGGCTTAAACAAAATGTCATGTATTACTTGATAATTCTATGTATACTTATGTAGAATCCCAACATAAATTGCTTTAATTTATTATTCATAAAATAACGCATCAAGTTTTTGGCATCGTTGCAAAGTGGAGTCAACCTTATAAATTTTGCACAACTATAATTGTCAGAGATCAAGTTTTAGGCACCATTGTCGGGGAAGGTAAAGATAAATTAGATAAATTTGGTAAATTAGGAAATTTAGTGATAAAAATTAAGACTTATAAAAACAAAAATTTAAAATCATTGAAAAAAATCAGAGTATATATATATATATATATATATATATATTTAAGTGTATTTTTAATAAATTTTTCTTTAGTTATTATATTTCTTTATGTGTACTATTGAATCTGAAGGTTTAGTACCTTACGATTCAGAATTAAAATGTAATAATTGTAAAGTTTAAAAACAACAAAATGAAATTAAAATTTTGAACAAAATGATAAATAACTTAGATAATCAAATACATGAAATGACAAAGACCTTTAAAAAATTATTCTAATCCTACAGTAGATGAACTTCACTTGACTATTCAAATTCCTAATGTTGTTGTTAATTCATTTGAGCTTAAACCTGTTATTGTCCAAATGGTACAAAATAATCAGTTTGGAGGAACACCTACTGAAGATCCTAACTTACATCTTGCTGGTTTTCTTAAAATATGTGCTACTTTTAAATATGATAGAGTGTTCATTGATGTTGTCAGAATTAGACTTTTCCATTTTTCATTAAGGGATAAAGCTAAAGCTTGGTTAAATTCATTAGCACATGGATCTATTAGAACTTAGGAAGAACTATCAGAAAAATTTTTGGCAAAATATTTTCCACCCTCGAAAACTGCTAAGCTTAGAAATGATATTACATATTTTTGTCAATTTGAAGGGAATCGCTATATGAAACATGAGAAAGATTTAAAGATCTCCATAGGAAATATCCACACGATACTTTACCAAATTGGTTAATAATTTAAACTTTTTACAATGGATTACTAGGATCACTTAGATCTATTATAGATGCTGCTGCAAGTGGATCATTAATGTCAAAACCTTTTGATGAAGCATAGCTTTTAATAAAGGAAATGACTACTAATAATTTTTAATGGCCCTCTGATCGGGTAAATCCTAAGAGAGTAGCTAGTATTCATGATTAAGATGCAATGTCTATTTCAACATCTCAAATTGTCGCTATATCAAAAAAGATTGGTCAAATTAATGTGAACTATTCTCAAATACCACTAGTATTAGAGTAAAATGTACTAGGATAGATAATTGATACTCAATCATCTTATGAAACTTTGAATGCAATAAATATTCAAAATAATAATCCCTATTCTAATTATTATAACCTTGGATGGAAAAATCACCCTAATTTTAGTTGGAAAAGTTATAACAATTAGGTGAACCCCTCAGAAAGTTCAAATAACTAAGGAAATCCTCAAAAATCAACCTTATTATCCTCCTAGATTTAATTATAGCCCTAACCCACAAGTTAAGGAAAAGAAATTGGCTATGGATGAAATAATGTTGAACATGAGAAATCAAATACAAAATCAAGGGGCTGCAATTAGAAATATTGAAAATCAATTAGGACATATAGCTACTACACCTAGTAACAGGCCTTCAGGAATTCTTCCTAGCACTGTGGAAGATAATCCAAAAGATCATAATTAGGAGAAAATTAAAGATATTCAATTTCAAAGTGGAAAAGAAGTGGAAACAAGAATCCAAAGAGAAACTGAAGTAGAGGAGGAGAAGGAAGATATTGAAAGCTACCACAATAAAATAGAACCAATACAAGCTCCTTTAGAAAAACCACCACCTCTATTTCCTCAACGATTGAAGCAGAAGGATAAAGATAAATAATTTACAAAATTTTTGGAAATCCTTAAAAATTTAACGATAAAAATTCTTTTCATTGAGGCTTTGGAACAAATACCAAGTTATGTGAAATTTATGAAGGATGTACTAAACAAAAAAAAAGGAACTTTGTAGATCACGAGACTATTGCACTTAGTGAAGAGTGTAGTGCTATTGTTCATAAAAAAGCTTCCTAAAAAATTAAATGATATTGGTAGTTTTATTATACCTTGTGCTATTAGTGAAAATTTTTTAGAAAAGCCTTATGTGATCTAGGAGCTAGTATTAACCTAATGCCTCTATCAATTTTTAGGCATTTAAATTTAGGAGAAATTTCCCTTACTAATGTATCTTCAGTTATTTGATCGATCAATAACTTTTCCTAAAGGAGTTATAGAAGATGTAATAGTGAAAGTGGATAAATTTATTTTTCCTCTAGACTTTATCATATAAGATATGGAGGAAGATAAAGAGATTCTTATTGTTTTGGAGAAACCATTTCTTGCAACAGGGAGAGTTGTTATAGATGTGCAAAAAGGAGAATTAATAATGAGAGTCAATGATCAAGAAGTAACCTTTAATACTACAGAAGCAATGAAATATCCTACAATATAAAGAGATAATGAATTTTTTAGGATGGAAGTTATTGATTATCTGAGTAATGAGCAATTTAAGAGAATGTTTGAACAAAATCCAAGGATAGAAGAGTATTTTGAGAATGAGAACAAAATAAAAGAAGAGAATTTAGATTTTATTCAGGATAAATTTGAAACTTTAGACCTTTTGGAAAATGATAATAAAAATTTTATTCCTTCTAGTATTAAACCACCTGAACTTGAACTGAAAGTATTACCTGCCCATTTAAAATAAGTGTTTTTAGGAGATTCATCTACATTCCTAATCATTTTATCTTCTGATTTAACTGAAACTCAAGAACAAAAATTAATAGAAATCTTGAAGAGATATAAAAAGGCTTTTGGATAGACTTTAGTAGATATTAAAAGAATCAGTCCTTCAAGTTGTATGCACAGAATTCTATTAGATGAACAATAGAAACCTAAAGCTGATCCTTTGTTGACCTCACTTTTAGTTGAAGTTTAGTTTTCCCTATTTTTTTGCCTAAGGTCTAGCCATAGGACTTTCCTGTTGAGTATTCTTAGAAAATTAGAAAAGGAACCCTCACATTTAGAAATTCTAAACTCTTTCTTGCTCAACTTGAAGTTGCACATATTGGTCCTAACCTGTAGCACTTAGTAGGGGGGATATGGAGGATCTCAAGAGGAGTCCCCATAGGATTGTTTGACTTTAGGGTTGACCTTGGGTGTTGGTCTGAAATTAGTTCACTCACTGCACTCACTATCATATATATCCACTCACAACCGTAAACCCTAATTTGTTGGCTTTCATCTCTTGATCCATTGGGAGACTCATGTCGGTGGTCCCCTAGACCCACTAGCCCTAGGCTAGAGTTTAGCAAAAACAAGTAAATAGAGGAACCAAAAGGGGATTTAATTGGTCCATAGCTCTTGTAAGGTGGTTGACACCCCAATTCTACCAAAGTTTCCAATTTGGCCTTTTTACCCCCAAACCTACCCAAATTACTTAAACACTCCCAAATCTAAAATTTGGCCAAGAATCCTAATTTCACCCAAAATACCAAAATTTTTTCAAAAATCACATCAAACCATTTCAAAATACCCAAATTGCCCAAAACCACCCAAAATTGCCAAAATTACCAAAATACCCCCAAATTTGCCAAAATTACAAAAATAACCTTGGCATCCTAAACTTTTCCAAAACCTTAAAAATCAACTCAAGTGTCTTCAAAACCATTTTGGACCTTCCAATTGGACACAATTTGGCCAATTTGACCATTTTAACTAAAACCCCCAAATTGCCTTTAAAGGCCCAATTTCTCACAATTCATCCAAAATGTCTATCAATTTAGACCCAATTTCGCTCAATTTCAATTCTAAACTCAAATTAACCTTTCATATGACTAATCCAAACCAAACAAAAGCCTAATTTACCCATTCTTTGAGCTCAATATTGATCAAAATCAAAACCCCCAATTTTGACCATATGACTTAATCTCACCTAATTGAACCCCATAGCCTACTCAATTTGCCCCAATTTGAATCCTAAACTCTTCATAACACTCATACACACAAAAATTGAACTTTTAATTGGCTTTGGTGAAGCCTCAATTTCACTTAATTTTACCCCAATATCTCAATTTGGACTTAGTCCAACCTTAGCCCAACCTAGACCCAGGTCTAGTCCAACATGTCCAAATTGACCAAAATCTCAAAATCCTTCAAATTGAGCTTTCAATTTACCTTAAGATTACTTCAATCCTTCACCAAAAATCTTCATTGCAATCATATACACAATTTTGATCAGTTAATTGAGCTCAAAGTCATGGCTAGCCTAACCTAAGTCCAACTTTTAGCCTTTTTGACCCAAATTGGACCCAAGTACCAAAATTGACTTAGCCATCCTAAAGCCACTACGCACACCTTATTGACAAGGTTAAACCCTCTGAAACCACCCAAGTAAGGTATGGACTAATGGGTCCCTAAATTAAAGGATTTTATCCCATTCTTTGGGCCTTAATCAAAAATATCCTTCATCAGCACTTACCATTGAGAGTAAATTTTAATTAAGCCTCGCCCTGGCAAACCTGGCCTTCTGGCCACCACCCCTGGCCCTGTAGGCCGGCCTATTGGCCGAAAAACACCAAAACTGAGACCCCCAAGCTCTAGAGGCCAGCTCATCCCAAAAACTCTTTAGAGCTCCTCAGCCCTCCACATAAGCACCATTTTACACCCATCAATTAGCCCTGAGCTCCCCCAAAGCTCCTCTATTTGATCAGCCCCTCCATGGCTAAAGAGAGGAGAGTACATAATCCATGGGGAAACTCTGTCCAAGTGCTTTCAGACACTTTTCAAGAACTCCTAAGCTCATTGCCACCATTTTTCCCCATTGATCCCCACTCTGAAAGCCCAAATTTGAGCTTAAAATTTCCGCTCAAACCAGAACATCTCTCCACAATTCAAAAAACTAAAATTAATTTTGCCCACACCATACTTAGAGCAAGAGGAGCAGATTCCCCATTAAAGCCGCCTCTGAAACAGCCTCAAGAGTAGCTCTAGACCAACACCTGAAATCCACCTTGATCCAAAACATACCATATCTAGACAATTCACCAGGGCTTGAGACTTCATTCAGAGGGTCTTTGGATCCAATCAAAGCTACCACAATCATCTAATTGAGGACTATTATTTCAGAGAAAGGTATTGAGCTCTAACCCTAGCCTGAGCTTATTTTGATTCTCCATTTGTAATGGCTAGATTTCGTACTTGATTAACTCTATAGATGTGTTTTTCTTGAGTAGATGAAGGTTTAAAAACAAACCCCAAGCGATTTAGTTGAGTCTAGATGAAGATATTTAGGTTTTAGTGTGGATGACTTACGTGTTAAGTCACTTAGGGACGATAATGGAAAGCCGTCCGATCGCACGTGTATCCAACCAAAGGAGGAGATCAAGCAGAACAAGCAGATGATACATGAAACGCGGGCCACATGGCAGCTGACGTGGAATGCTGCGTCAAATGAGAGCGTGCTGCGTGTGAGTTCGGAGTTGTCATAGGTTGAGGCAGCGCCGCATGGATATATAGAAAAATAGGAATTTTCTGAATTATTTTAAATGCATTAACTTCAAAAATTCATATCTATCTCTAAAAAAATCATAAAAATAAAATAAAAATACTCTCTTGCTCAGTAAATAAAGCAGAATAATGTCGACTAGAAATTAAAATTATTTTCTTATTCCCTAATTTTTAATGAATTAAATACCCTCTTTGGTATTTCAAATCTCCATGACTAAACATAACAGACCATTGCTTGAAATTTTGAGGGTTCATTCCTCATGTCAGAAAACATGTCTTCTGATTTTTCCAAGGTTAGAGGACTCCTCATGCTTCTAGCCTTAATTCTCAAGCTAAGGTGACTATTTTGGTTATTTCAATTATATAAGTCAAAATATCACTTGGAAAATTATGAGAATAATTTTAGTGGGCTTCATGTAGTCAGGGAAGTCTAGGAAAAATATTATTATGTTTTGAATTATCTTATAAATTTCCATGCTTAATTAAATTTATATACATTATATTAGTTTATGTAAATCATACACTTATCAAAATTTGACAAAATCACTTCCCCACTTTCTATAAAAATCATATTTACTCACTGTAAAAATATCAAAATTATTTAACTTAGTCTAAGCACTAAAATGGATTTCTAAGGAAACCTTGTATTTTTGTATAAAAATAATTATAATAAATTACATATGCTTAGAAAAATTATGATAATTA
Source organism: Phalaenopsis hybrid cultivar (assembly GCA_002079205.1). Classification (NCBI taxonomy): domain Eukaryota; kingdom Viridiplantae; phylum Streptophyta; class Magnoliopsida; order Asparagales; family Orchidaceae; genus Phalaenopsis; species Phalaenopsis hybrid cultivar. The sequence continues at coordinate 260,416 of JXCR01146845.1, read as the reverse complement.
GTTTTCTGAGTTCTTTGTGACCAGGGGCATTTATTAAAAATAAAATCTATTTTTATGAAAATATTTCATGTTTAAAATTTATTTTAAATTAAAAATAATTAAATAATCAAAATTTTTAAAAATACAAAAAATATTCAAAATGAGTGAAAATGTCCACTAATCACTTAAAATTCATTAGGATATTTTTTTCTAATTTTTATAAGTTGAAATATAAATTTTAAACGCATAAAAATGAATTTTTCATCTTTTCTCATGAAGATAATTTGAATAAATAAATTAAAAATCACAAAAAACAAAACATGGTTCTCTGAGTTTTTTAAATTCAGAGAAGTCTATTAAAATCATAAAAATAATTTTTTATAATTAAAACATTTTTTTATATTTAATTTAATCATTGAAATTGATTAAAAATTACAAAATAGTAATAAAAATTTAATTCAAAATAATCATGGAATTTTTTCTAAGTGTTTCTCTGACCTTAGGAGACCTCTAATAATTCTTCCATAAATACAAACTTTATTTTGGATACTTAAAAATATTAACCTTGGAAAGTTCTATGTTCTAAATTTAAATAATTATTGAAATTGAATTAAAATTTTGAGAGGTGTATATGTTCTCCTCTAACATTATAATGACCTTATGAATATGACACTTTAAACCTTCAAAGTCATTTGTGTTGTATTTAATGAGTTATGAGGTGAAGTGCCCAAGGGCAAAGTGGTAATTTTAGACTTTGGTGCCTTAATCAAAATTTCGTATTAACCAAAGGGAAAATGGGTAATTTTGATCTTAATAAATATATTTGGATGATTGAAATATAAAAGGATTAAAAGGTAGAAACTCACTCAGTATCCTTGCACAACATCAACAAAACCATAATCCTCCTAGTCTTCATGACTTGGAAATCAACTAAGATCAGACGATGCTCAAGTGATGGGCTTAAGTCGGAAAGATAGAAATTCACTTTTCTTAAGCCCAAACTTGAGGATGGTTTGACCATTTGATAAGAATAGATGTCACTGAAATCAAAATTTTGATAATCACCTTTTCACCTATCATGATTGTTAAAGGCTTCGTAGTGACATAGTCTCAAAGTCTAAACACAATTGATCGGATTTAGAAGATGACATAATTGGTGATTAACATCTTTAAACACTACAAGCCTAACCTTAATTTTGGGCACCATAATCTTAAAAAACCTAAACTTGTCTTAAGGGCACCCACTCATGTAACTCTTAAACAAAACATCAATTGATTAATCAAGTATTCTATTATCAAGATAATTAAAATTCTAAGTTTCACTAAGAAACGGGGTAGTCACACTTCGACCTAAGATGATTAATGGAATAATATGATGAGTTCAAAATGAACTCAGATTATTTCTAGAGATCTTCAAAGTGATCTAAGGTCATGACTTGAGCATTTTGAAATCTATTGGACATTCTGAAGGGCAAATTGGACTTGTCATATTTTCCTCTAAACTCATCTTCTAATATCTTCCAAGATCCAATGAAATTGTAGCATGGGGTTTGGTAACTAAACCTTCATCTACTCTTACAATTTTAGTTCCTTGTAGTATTATATACATGCCTTTCAAGTACTGGCCTTCCAAGTTGTGGAACGAGAAGACTTGCCAGGTATGCTTTTTACAGTTTACAGTACCGTCTTTTCTTATACTTTTCACACTATATTTTTATACTTACAAAACTTGTAAGTTTCAACAACGATGTCACCCTGCATGAAAACCAAAACTGCTAGGGATGCCGTAAAACTAAAACCAAAACTCAAATCAACCAACATAAAATTCATTGCCACAACATTCAAAATGAAAGACAACTTAAAATTTAACCAAAAACATCACAAAACAACAACTACAACTAAATTAAGACTACTTTATCGGATGATCGGGAATCCCTTGGAGGAGGTAACCAACGGTTGCTAACGAGGCTTCCCACAACCTAAATGAAAGTATGAAACTCATTAAGTTAAGTTTAATGAATTCATTTGGAATAAGTGAATCCGATAGAAAATAGTGGTACCGGAACAAGGGAACCGTAGGATCCTAACCGGAGTCTCTCTAATCATTTTAATATGCCCCATAACATTTAAAGAACTATAACCATAAGGACATCTGATTTGATATTATAAATTGACACATTAGAAAACTTAAACTCGTTACGATGAGGAACTTGAAGCTAGCAATGTTGGCAGTATAGCCATCTTCAACAGCAAAGCATGCCTACACCAATTAAACCATTCCTTATAATTAAACAAAAATCCATAGGCTTTTGAGGATGTTTTGCTAGTGCAACATAAATCCTTAACTCATCTTTAGGCTTTTGCATAGCTCTGCCGTACAATATAAGCCCTAACTTATCTTAGGATTCCGAGGTCGTTGTACGTAGCGACCTAAATCCTTACATCTTCCAAAATATTTGTGTGATCATTTCACACGAATGTAAGCCTTAACAATTAAAAATTTTGCAGGATTAAACATTAAATAATTTCTCCTTAAAACTAAAGCCAAACATTAGGACAGCTTACCAAGTCACCGAGGTTCTTTTCAGGATCTGTGACATCCCCTAGTTCTTCCTCCTTTGGACTCTACAACGAAATGCTCTAAATTTGAGTCATTCCTCTTTTACACCTCTATGTCTGATCTCGTTGAAAGGTCCTATCCTTTGACATCTTTGGAGATAATATTCCCTGATCTTATTGAGAGTTTTCTTAGGTGACTTCGATTATTTAAGATGTAAATAACTATAAAGGCTTGCCCTTTGAGGAAGCTTTTCCAAACCTAGCTTAATATAAACCCTACTTAATTCTTCGAATTAAATAGGGGAACTTATCGACAAATAAAATAGTTTTCACATACCAAATGGATGTCATATATTTCTTAGTTTATTTGATCGAGCCTCATCCTCAAGTCTTATGTTTATTTTTTGGGATAGATACAGGTTTGATGTATATCGCTCTTACATTTAAACTAGGAGAAATATGGGGTTGGTTTGATTTAATATTTTTCTAAACTATATATATTAATATATATATATATATATATATATATATATATATAT